>CM059187.1:46216685-46273746 GCA_030323885.1 Branchipolynoe longqiensis
CGATCTTGCTCAGTGGATCCATTTGCAGTTTGGTCTATTTTCCATTCCAACCAGTGGTTCACAATTGGTTCATCAAAGGTTGTGGTATGTGCACTCCTGTCTGTGGGAACGTGGATATAAAAGACCCCTTGCTGCTTATTGGAAAGAGTAGCCTATGAGGCGGCAGCAGGTTTCCTCCAAAAGAAATATGTCAGAATGACCATATGTTTGACGCCCAATAGCCGATGATAAAAAGCAATGTGCTCTAGAGGCGTCGTTAAATAAAATAAGCTTTACTTAACTTTCATTATACATTTATTACAGTTTGGTTCTCCAGTGCAATGCTGCTACCGTCGAGAATAGGTAAACAAATCACCTCTAGCATTTCAGTGTGCACCCCAAAATTAATATAGTATGTTTTGAAATATCAATAAAAATAGCAACCCTTTAACATGAAGGTTACTTCAAATTAAATAAAGTAGAGTGATTATAACAATCAATCTAATATAGCTAATAAATTTTTTTTTTTTTAAGAGTTAAACTCACAAAAAATATTGGAGTAAGCGACTTTATTGATGGCCAGTGGTATATAATCAGGGATGAAAGTGGTCTCCAACCAAAAACGCGGAAACCTTGAGGCTAATGGAGAATTTCCGCGAAAACGCGGGGTTCGCCCCACATGATTAAAACTGACAGGGAATCGCGGAAAAATGCCGAAAGTCAGGGTATAACTCTCCCAGTTGTAACTATTATCACCTATGCCTAACTCTTTCTTGTTTGGGCTTAATGCTCTAGCAACATATAAGGTCATATAAGAACGGGATTCGGACTAATCAATTGCTGTCATAGATATATATAAAATATACATGCTGTATCAGCCATTATACAAGTATAATAATATGGCCGGAAGCCCTAACTCCTTCCTCAGTCATCGATTGGAGGAGCCTTGATCTAGTCATCTACTGTTCCAGCCTAGTCAACCTCAGATCCGTTGGGGGGCGCCATTAGTGCCCCCCCCCCCCCAACCGCCTACACTCACTGTACCGCCGAAAAGTATGTGCTGTATAAGCATTATACCAGTAGAATTATCCGTAAACTGATTATCCTTTAATGGACACCTCACAACTATTGACACTTAACAACTCAGGTGAATGGACAGGCTCTTTGCCTTGCCTGGTCCTGCCACCTGGCCTATTCAGCTGTCACGATTCAGCCTCTTGCCTGTACCACTCGCTTAAAAATTCGTATATATAAATATATATAATATACTGACATTTCTGAACGTTAATCTGTGAATATCAACATTCACGGAAATCCGCGAAATAGCGGAGATCTTTCACCCCTGATATATATATATGAAGAGTTCAGGCACAAAGCAATGTAAACGACAATCCAAAAATGTAGTTTATATAACAGATTTTTACATGAAAATAATTTAAATTCTCACTAATTCCCCTTTTTATATGATCACATCGTTATGGAGCAATGGAACAAAAAGTAGGAATATAACAAATTATATTTTTTGGTAGTTTGATTCCAATGTTTATCTCCATTTTTGATTTTCATTTACGTGGTTTTGCGCCTGAACTCTTCATATATATATATATATATATATATATATATATATATATATATATATATATATATATATATATATATATATATATATATATATATAATGTTATGACAACAAACAGGCGCCCTGTTTATACAGCCACGGTGTGCTGTCCTAGGCGCTGTTATTTCAAGGAACAGCACAACCCGTGTGCCTAACTTCATTCTGGGATCCAACAAAAGGAGTGACCACGCCTAAACTAATCGTGTTGTGTGCAGAATAAATAACAAGTTGCCCACTGCCGGCCGTTTACGGCCGCCCGCCGCCCTCCCCGCCCGCCCGCCCGCCCACCCACCATCCGCTGGCCTCCTGCCCTCTCGCCCATCGGCCTCCCGCACACCACCTGCTGGCCTCCCGCCCACCGCCCACCGTCCTCCCGTCCACCTCCCGCCCACAGGCCTCCCGCCCACCGACTGCCGGCCTCCCGCCCACCGACTGCCGGCCTCCCGCCCACCGCCCGCCGTCCTCCTCCCCCCGGCCTCCCGTCCACCACCCGCCTACCCTCCGCCGGCCTCCCGTCCACCACCGGCCCACCTGCCGGCCTCCGGACCACCGCCGGTCGGCCTCCCGCCCACCGCCCCCCGTTTCACTTCCCGCCCCCCGCTCACGCCCTCGGCAACCGTCCATCACACGCCCACCATCCGCCGGCCTCCAATCCACCACCCGCCCACCTGCCGCCCTCCCGCCTGCGGCCTTCCCGACCACCGCCCGTGGCCTCCGCCCGCCGTCCTCGCACCCACCGCCCGCCGGCATCCCGCCCATCGCCCACTCCGTCCGCCTCCCACCTACCGCACGCCCGCCCCCACCGCCACCCGGCCGCCACACCGCCCGCCCACCACCCACTGCCCCGAAGACTCACTTTGGGCAAACACTCTCCACTCTCCATTCTCCAATCACCACCTCCTTCCTCCAGCAGCCCACCACAACCTATGTTTCCACCCACACCCATCACGTTGTTCCAACCACTAATTTCCTGTACCTAAGGAGCACCCAGAAAACCAGTGCTCTTAAACACCTTAGTACTATCGCAAGTCGTGGTAGTCTTTTGAGGTCTTTTGGGGGGGGGGGGGGGGGGGTTCTTGTTTTAGACAGTCATATACCATAATTTAGGTGGGCGCGAGGAGTTCACGATTTCAAATAAACCGTAACCAGCCCATTGCTGGAAAGGGCACAGATAACGACAACGATCGAAGACAATACATATTTGTTGACACAGTTAAGAACTGTCACTCTCTGAATCTTAGCTCTTGTGTTTTTGACAGTTTGTGTGCCACTACAGTGTTTCTATTACATTGTCGTCTTACCTTCCAGGGGCATAGCTTCCCTATACTCAGGTATTGCTAAGAACATTAAAATATATGATGCTTTATAGCGCTTTATTTAATCACGTTTTATTCCGATATCGTTTTATTGCATCGCTAAAAAGGTCTGCGTACCACCTGGGAATCAAAAGTTAGGCCCCTACCTTTGATAGTGCATCTCGCATTATTAATACACTAAAACCTCTCTAACCGACCACCTCCACAGACCGACCACTCCCCTATATCGATCGCTTCATTTGGGTCCCAACAATACAACTGTAACCATATGCTAACTCCCTAAATCGACCACTTAAAGTCAGCCCAAGGTCGGTCGATTTAGAGCGGTTTTACTGTAGTAGCATTATGTACAGAAATAAGAGAAATATTTGCTGAAATTCACCAACATGTGTCTGAGCAGACCACAGATAATAACAACAATAACATAGTGTCGGTTAACACCCCTTGAGTGAGGCGGTCTGGTTGTCAGGCATCTGCGCGATGGTTTTTAAAATGTTGTTATGCTCTCAATAGAATCAACTATACCGAACAAAACAATAGTTAACGAGGTCATGCTCCACTGGTTTCAGCCCTTACAATGTTCCCTGATAGATGACCACTTTCCAAGAGAAATCATGGTCCACTGATTTCAGACCTTACAATGTTCCCTGATAGATGACCACTTTCCAAGAGAAATCAGGCTCCACTGAGTTCAGACCTTACAATGTTCCCTGATAGATAACCACTTTCCAAGAGAAATCGGGCTCCACTGCTTTCAGCCCTTACGATGTTCCCTGATAGATGACCACTTTCCTAAAGAGGTCATGCTCCACTGATTTCAGACCCTTACAAGGTTCTCTGATGGACGACCACTTTCCAAAAGGTCATGTTCCACTGACTTCAGAACCTTACAAGGTTCCCTGTAAGACGACCACTTTCCAAAAGAGGTCATGCTCCACTGATTTCAGGCCCATACAAAGTTCCCTGATAGACGACCACTTTCTAAAAGAGGTCATGCTCTACTGATTTCAGACCCATACAAAGTTCCCCGATAGACAACTACTTTCCAAAAGAGGTCATACTCCACTGATTGCTGGCTCTATAAGGTGCCTGGTAGCCTACCATCTAGGTCCACTGCTTTTATCCGAGTTAAACACCCGGCGAGCATTGATTGGTTTGTCTGCCTGACAATCAGAAATGCTGTTGTGCGCATGCGTGGTGTCAATTGTAGTTTATAGAGCCATCGTGTGAGCTGAATACAACAAAATGCCAAGCACGCCGCCCAGCCACGCCCTCGCCCTCCGGCTCCGCCACACCCTTCCCGCCACGCCACGCCCCTCCCGCCCCTCCTAGTGCCCGACCCAAAATTAAAGTTGAATGGTCCGATGGTTTCAAATTTCTGACATTTTCTGAGATAAATATATGAGGTTGATCATAATCCACCTTACTCTAGTTTGAAGTAACTTTTATTTTAAATGGCTAACCTTTGATATATTTGAAGTGCAACCATGCAAAATTAATTTTGGCAAGCACGCAAAAACTCTGACACCATAGGCTTCGGCAGTAACAGGCTCTATTAAATTGCCTCAGTATTATTCCCTTCTATGTGGCGACAAATGTTTAATAAGTGCACCAGTGTCTAAGTTAGATATGTAGAATCAAATCAAGATTATTGCTTTGGTTTTCACTTGACCGCGTTTTCACTTGACCGTGTTTGATGTTTTCATCGGACTGTAGAATGGCTAAAGCTAAGATCTGTGGTTGTGTACGCAGGCTATAGTGAAATCAATACAGACAAAGAGAAATGAAGAGTATAAAGTGTGAAAGAAGAGAAAGAGTCAAGCCCTCTGGTTTATTATTTATATGGTACATGGGTTCATTGTAGAGTATCACCCCACCATTTTCCCCCAATGGGAAACAAGCATTCTTAGCTCTACAAATAGGGATCCAGCATTCCTTGTCCCCATGGTTACCAGTTATCTGCCCACCACCACCAAGCTGTGTGGCTCCCCTGGCCACCACCTGTCTTGAGCCTGAGTGTGGTGATCCTACCTAGCAGAGGTGGGAGGGGGTAGGCTCTGAGTGCCCCTTAAGCACAGCCCTGCCAGCACCACTATGTCTATTTACATCTCACTCAGGCACCACCAGCACCTACATATATATACACATACATGCACCTGGTCATGTATACCCGATCAGTAATAGAACATTTGCATTCCCCCACCAATGAATTAAATGGGAATATTTTACAGGACTATGCAGCTTTAAGCATCGACTGAGCACCCATGAGTTGTGTGTATCGCTCCCAGCACCACGCCCTGCACATCACTCGTTAGTGGTTATTGGGTTTCTATTTGTAGAAGCTTCTGCTTGGAATAACGTAATACTGTGCGAGGTTAAATTGTAGGATAGATGGCAAATAACATTCATTGTGATATTACTATATTGGCAAAAGGACCATCTTGAAGTTGAGATACTTAGATGCACACGCTGGTTGTCTAATTTCGTTTATGTTTTTTTGTGTGTGTGGCCTTTTCTTCATATTTTTTCATATGCTACCTTTTGCCCATGCACTGGGATTTGTGTCTGTTTTCTTGCCTAAACAACAAATAAATAAAAACCAAACCAAACGCCCTAAATGCAATTTTTTTTTCGTATGCTACCTTTTCCAATGCACTGGATTTTTATTCTGCTTTCTTGCATTGAATCTTTAAACAAAAACGAAAAAAAGCTCTAAATACAAAACTCCCTGAAAAAATAAGCCTGCAAATATCTGTTAATTCCCTTTAACCACCCCCCCCCCCCCACGCCTCCCCCTAAGAACAGCCATAATACAAAACCACCTTCAGATCTGATATAATATATGTGCTCAGTTGAGGTATGCTATGCGCAGATAAAATAGGCAGGGCTCATCTTTTGATGGCACACTGGTGTACTATCTAAGGACAGGGTGAAAGGATGCTGTAACAAACCACAATGGGATGGGATCCTCTCCCGCAGGCCTTTATGTCATCTGCGTAGATGTACATAGTAGGCTAAGTTATCATATACAGGTTAGGAGAAAGCTTGAAAATTAAAAAAAAATACTAATATAGAAACTACTAACACCCAAAACCGCAAAGGTTGGCCCGAGAAAGATCAGGTAAAGACTCCTGAGTGCGGGACCAGACCAATCCAGTATCACAGCTGTCCAGCGTTGAAAACAAGTACCCTCACGGGAGCTTATACGTTATGGGCAGAATAAAAAACTTGTCACAAAAAAAAAGAGAAAAAAACACCTAGCCCACACAGTGTTTGTTCGATGAGATAAACAACAGCAGTGATGGTGGCAGCAGTTGTCTATTGGGGTTTACAACCTAGCAACATCTATGGTTATATCAGTGTGTAAGTGGGAGCACCTTTGTGCTACCAGAAACCGGAAGTTGGCTCAGCTCTGATCAGAGCATATGAAGGATGACTAGTTGTGCTGTTGTCTATTGGGGTTTTACAACCTAGCAACATCTATGGCTAAATCAGGGTGTGAGTGGCAGCACCTGTGTGCTAGCATAAACCGGATGTTGGTTGAACTCTAATCAGAGGATATGCAGGAGGACTAGTTGTATTGTTGCCTATTGGGGTTTTACAACCTAGCAACATCTCTGGTTATATCAGGATGTGAGTGGCAGCACCTTTTTGCTACCAGAAACCGGAAGTTGGCTCAGCTCTAATCATAGCATATGAAGGAGGACTAGTTGTAGTGTTGCCTATTGGGGTTTTACAACCTAGAAACATGTATGGCTATATCAGGGTGTGAGTGGAAACACCTTTGTGCTAAAAGAAACCAGAAGTTGCCTCAGCTCAGTTCAAAGAGACGCTTTAAAGGTGGCAAATGAGGAAGGATGACTAGTTGTGCTGTTGTCTATTGGGGTTTTACAAGCTAGCAACATCTATGGTTATATCAGGGAGTGAGTGGCAACACCTTTGTGCTACCAGAAACCGGAAGTTGCCTCAGCTCAGTTCAGAGAGACACTTTAAAGGTGGCACATGAGGAAGGATGACTAGTTGTATTGTTGTCTATTGGGGTTTTACAACCTAGCAACATCTATGGTTATATCAGGGTGTGAGTGGCAGCACGTTTGTGCTACCAGAAACCGGAAGTTGGTCCAGAGAGAAGCTCTGAGAGACGATTGAAAGGGGGAATATGAGGAAGGAGGACTAGTTGTATTTTTGTCTATTGGGGTTTTACATCATAACAACATATGCGGTCATATCAGAACGGGTATCGACTTCTGAAAGCGTGCACTCATAGCAGCTGCATAATTTTGCCCCACTGAGGAAACCAGGCTCCTGACATTATGACCTGATTTCATTTCCCGCTCAGTCACATTATCCTGATACTGACCTATCCTAGTAATGCAGAGCACCAGGCTTGGTAGCGACAAGTATTAATTTTGTAAGCTGTTCGTTTGACTCGGTTGGGATTCAAACTCTTGACCTTCCACACAGGAATCTTGTGCGCTTACCGATTCGGCCACCGCGCTCGGTAGGAAGGAGAAATAAAAGGGTTTGACTTGTGACGGCGCTTTGAAGAACACGCACATGCGCAGAATGGGACAGGTAATAAACGTGTATGTGCAAGGCACAGTGTATGCATACAGCTGAGCCGTGTATGTACCGGTAATGCTTAACGCTGAACTGGTATGATAGCAGATAATGCTAAAACTGGGATTGGTGTTGTCATATTTTTGTTTTACGTCCTAGCATGATGGGTACTGACTTGTGATAGTGTGCACTCATGGTGACTTTATATTGCTACTCCTCTGAGAAACCAGGGTGCCAGCATCATCACTGATCATGACCTGATATACCATTATCCTGATACAGTGCTAACCAGTCCTTGTCCTATCCTATTAATGCCAAGTATCAATTTTATAAGTCATTGGTTTGACTCGACCGGAGAATCGAAATCCCGATCTTCCACAGGGGAAGCCTGGGCTTTACCAATTCGGGCACCATGTCTGGCCAGTGGTAATTGCACTCCTTTCATTCTGCATCTGGCTGATTTGTACACTGTTGGTGTGAACATCAGTCGCGGCAACTAGAAAAGTGAATCGGCTTTGTGGGGTGGGAAGGGAGGCGATGATGAGAAGGGGGTGGGGGAGGGGGGGTGGGGTTAGTCAGTGTGGACCACTGGATCCGATAGTGGTGTTCTCTGTGGCGGAGTGGTTAGAGTGCGGGACTTTTTTCTAGGCAGGACTCCTAATCTGACAGTAGGTGGTTTGATTCCCCTCACCTCTTCCAATTTGGATTTCCACGGCTGTGTATAACTTACAATGTCATCAAAGGCCAGTTGCTCTTATATCATGTCTATGTGGTGTGTGAGGTTAAAAATCCCTTGGGTCGGTAAAAGGGTAGGTTTGTGCTTTCTATCGACCCAACTGTCTAATGGTGAAACAAAAGTCTATTCAGACATATCCATGATAGGTAGTATAAATCTTCAAGAATTGTTGTGATAGAGATAGTAAATAGGAAAGTTTGTGGTAACTTACTGAAGCCTGGTTGATCACCAACACGTGGATCCCACGCGCCTGGTCACCCTCTGACGAATCTTCCAGGATCTGATAAATACAAGTTGAGTCATATTTTAAACAAATGTATTAATAGCAAAGAGTGGTTATCAGGTAAAGGCAGTTGTCGCTGGTGGCTGACTGGGCTGGTGGAGTGTGCACACATTGTACAGATGACAGAGCTACCAAGGTGGCACAAGGTGGCACAAGGTGGCACAAGGTGGCATGGCCTTCTGCAAACAAAGCATCGTTGAATAAATATATATGTGATATATAACCTATTATGCAAGTATAAATTGTAGGGAAACAATGTGGGTTATTATTATTATTCCTCCTGATGCACTTTGTTGGAGTATCCCCTCCCCCACTCTGTTGTCTGTTCGGGTTGGATGTATTCGGGTGGCCCCTCCTCACACACAGGAGGAATATATATTATAGATATATATATCAAAGTGGTTTATCTTAGTTGATGTAGGACATACAGCTTCTGTGATGTCATATGAGTTAGTTCCTGCTTCTGCCACTATGGCGCCACCTGTGAGTGGCTCCTGGTCACCCTGACACCAGCTGTGGCTGGTCACTACCGCTCCTGCTGTAGACTGAGTTAGTGCATCTTCATAAATGATAAATGTGACATGCCTACCTATATGTATGCTAATGACTGTGGTATGCATGAGAGTTCAGAAGTTAATCGCTTTACACGAAGCCATCACCACAAATGTAACACATATCGTGCATATCAGGCACTTTGTCGTGGGAATCAGATGAGAAGCAGTATTACTCAACTTGTCCCAATCATACAACTTTGCAAACAACTCATTTTGATTTGACCCAACAATGCACTGTGTTGGGATACATCATTAAAAGATAACTTCACTCAATACAAAGCCAGCAGATGTCAATATTTATCCGTTTACAACATGTAAAGATATGGAATTCAAGGCTACTTCAAGGCCTTTCAAGGCTGTTTAAAAAGAAATATGAATTCAAGACTATTTTCATTTGGATTTCAGGAAAAAACAACAATGGCGAATGACGATTTCAGACTAATTTAGATCAGTTAGGACAGTTTAATGGAAATCAAGACTTTTCAAGACTAATTACCCAAAATAGGTCAAATTCAAAGCTTTTCAAACCCTTAAAAATGGCCAAATGAAGTTGAAGACTTTTCAAGAATGTCCAGGCCCTGTACGGACCATGCCTTCCCTGCAAACACTCACCAACATAGACACACAGTCGATTCGACGACAGAACGAGAAGCAGACGATAATGGAGGTAAATAGAGTGTATTATATACACGGGAGAGACCCGAGACAAGCCCTGTGAGGGTGAAGAGACAGAGGTAGTAGTCTAAGGCAGGTCCCCAGCTAGCCAGGGAGTGAAGGGAGGGGGAGCAGGAGGTGGGAGGTGAATAGCAGAACAGCTGGAAAGATGGTGCCCAATCAGACACTGACGGGTGACACAACCCAGGGAGGGGTGGCCGGCATGGAGTTTGGTGGCGACGCTTGACATTCCGCGCAGAATCACAAGAAATTTGATGAATTGCAAACCATTAATTAGTTCTTGACGAAGTTGGCCTCTTTAAAGCTGGTCCTGGACGCTGAGTGACCGCGGGTCTGATTAGATTGTGATCCTTACCCGGTGAATTCTTGCACCGGGTATTGTAATAACAACTGAATCGATAGGCAGCGCCTGGCACATGGGGGGGGGGGGGACAGGAGGAGGGGGGAGGTGAATAGCAGAACAGCTGGAAAGATGGTGCCCAATCAGGCACTGACGGGTGGGTGACACAACCCGGGGAGGGGTGGCCGGCATGGAGTTTGGTGGCGACGCTTGTCATTCCGCGCTGAATCCCAAGGAATTCGATGAATTGCAAAGCATTAATTAGTTCTTGACAAAGTTGGCCTCTTTGAAGCTGGTCCTGCACGCTGAGTGACCGCGGGTCTGATTAGATTGTGATCCTTACATGATGGGTTCTTGCACCAGGTATTGTAGTAACAACAGAATCGATAGGCAGCGCGGACTGAAGCGTTGGGTTCTAGGAGAGGGCAACAACTGGATGGTTTTATGTTACAGAATATGACAGTCACAATCGGGCAATAAAAGGACGGTTGCACGGCATGGGTATCAGGTTCCCTCTACAGTATAACCCCGCTAAACCAAACTTGAAGGGGCCCTAGAAATTTGTTTGGATCATTGGTTTAACCGATCATTGGTTTAACCAAGCTTTGGCTTTGACTGTGACTTTGAGGAAGCGTGTATTGAACTTGTAAGATACAATGTATGTGGACACTTTGATTATTGTTTTTTTATGTGTATACAGTATACCCCCGTTAAACCAAACTCGGTTAAACCGAACGATCGGTTAATGCAAACTTTTTTCGGCGGCCCAGCAAAATACTACCATTTATTTATTTATTTATATATTTTTTTGTGTGACAAGTTATTTATTCTGTCCATAGTGTATAAGCTCCTGTGATGGTGCTTGTTTTGAACGCTGGGCAGCTGTGATTCTGTTTTGGTCTGGTCCCGCAGTCAGGAGTTTTTACCTGGTCTTGCTCGGGCCAACCGTTTGGAGCTTTGGGTGTTAGTAGTTTCTATATTAGTTTTTTTTGTATTTTTCAAAGTTTTTTCCTAATATCAGTATGATACCGTAGCCTACTATGTACATCTACCTGGATGACATACAGACCTGCAGGAGAGGATCCCATCCCTTTTGTGGTTTTTTACAGCATCCTTTCACCTGCCCTGTCCTTAGATAGTGCACCAGTGTGCTAGAACACACCCGGACCCTTCAGGACTGTGGCTAGGTGGGATGGTTGTGTTGTATGCTTAGCCATTTTGTATTTCAGGGTGAATCCGATGCTTGATCGTAGCCTGGCCTGTTCTGCTTTTGTTTGTGCCATTACACATACCCAGATGGACTGCGCCATATGGTGATAGTCATTCGGATTTCCTTAGTACTTAGGAGGGCTAGTTTCCGTATTTGTAATATCTACCAACTTTTCTGGCCTGTCTTTTGCTTTTTGTGCCAGAACACAGCAAACCATGACTGTGTCCATGGTCAAGTGAGATATTGTTCGTTGAGTAGGTGGTTGTGTACTGCCTTGTTTTCTTTAAGGATTTTTTACAGTGGTCCAGGCTTTCGATTACCCGTTGTTGTGTGGGTTGATTATTCCAGGCGTGTGCTGCTATGGCCAGTACACTTCTCTCATAAATTGTTGTGTTGCTTATTGCTGTCAGTAGCACTGGGGCTGCCATGTGCCTGGTGTCCCTTCCAGGGGTTACTGTGTAGCCTGGTTTTGTGGTGTAATGGTGTGCTAGTATTTTGAGGTGTGTTTCCATTCTACTGGTTAATAGTGTTTCATTGCATTATCATATAAAAAGGTTGGTTGGGTCTCAGATGACCTTATAACCACACGAAAGTTTGGTTTAACCATACCGGCGTGGCCTGGGGCCCGACAATTTTGTTTGGATTAACCGATAATTTGGATTAATCGACTTTGGTTTAACCAACTTTTTTAATATGATAAATGGTAGTATTTTGCCGGGCCGCCAAAAAAAGTTTGGATTAACCGATTGTTTGGTTTAACCAAGCTTGGTTTAATGGGGTTGTACTGTATCAACATCATTATGGGAATCTGTATGTCACCCCTACAGATGACCCGAGAAGCGAGGCTCCAAAAGCAACTGGAACCTAACTTTCTTCTTTAAAAAACCTCATTTTTTAACATAGCAGAAACTAACAACCATCAAATTATGCAATTTCAAAGCCGCCAAAGCTAGCCGATAATCGGGGATCGCGACATATTGACGGTGTGTGTCTGGCGGGCATTACAACCAGTGCAAGCATGGCCTACATCACGTCATTCTACACAGTCCATAACCCTTACTTTAAGGCAATCTACCCACCCACTCAAAACGGCTTCCAGACCAGGTCAGACTTTCATGTACAATGATGGTTGGTTGTTTTTTGGAGTTTTACTTCCTGGCAAATCTAAGGTCATACTAGGATGGGTACCGACTCGTGACAGGGTGCACTCCTGGGAATATTCTCTATATCATCACATTAATATTCACCATTCTAGATAAACAATATTGCATTCATGACTGCCGAGAATACTCATCGGATAGACTCTACTCGTTGTAATACCCCTAGCCGGATTAGTCCCTATCTACTGTGTTGGAATTAAATATCCCATTATGTGATGCCAGGCATGGGGAGGTATATGTGTAATTACATAGGATTTAAGGCATACAGTTCGTTGGGTGATTGTTGGAGTTTTACATCCTGGCAACATCTATGGTCATATCAGCAATGGGTACCGACTTGTGACAGTGCACACTCATGGTGATTTTATAGTGCTGCCCCACAGGGAGACCAAGCCACCAGCACCATGATCTGATATCCCACTCTGTCATATTATCCTGACTCTAAGCCAACCAGTCATTGCCCTATCCTAGTAATGCCGAGCATCTGGCTAGGAAGTGACAAGTATACATTTTTAAGTCATTGGGTTGACTTGACCAGGGTTCGAACCGGTGGGTTCGATTCCCACTATCTACCAACGCGGGAGACGGACGCTCAACTCATTCAGCCATCCCGTCTGGGCTATGGCAGAGAGTCTAGGGCCTTCACATTGATTATGATTCAAAGTAGGCCGCACGATGCTTTCCTTGCGGACCTGTACTGCAGTGAACTTCTTCTTTATAACCCTTCCCTATAGTGCGTCACCCATGATACTAGACATGTTTCAGTTCTACGTTATCGAGAAAGCTCATCCAACTGGGCACCAGACGGGATGGCCGAATGAGTTGAGTGTCAGTCTCCCGCTTTGATAGATCGTGGAATTCAAACCAATGGGTTTGAACCCTGGTCGAGTCAAATGAATGACTTAAAAAAGTTTATACTTGTCGCTTCCGAGCCAGGCGCTCTGCATTATTAGGATATGGCAAGGACTGGTTAGCTCAGTGTCAGGACAATGTAACTGAGTGGGATATCAGGTCATGGTGCTAGCGGCCTGGTCTCCCAGTGGGGCAGCACCATGAAGTCACCATGAGTGTGCACTGTCACAAGTCAGTACCCATCCTGATATTACCTTAGATGTTTCCAGGACGTAAAACTCCGACAACAAACCCATCCAACTGTGCAAGTATTCCCCGAGGAGTCAGTATTCAACTAATGAGGGCCATTAGGACTGAATGACCGCAAGTGTCACATCTTAACCCCAGGTGCCGTCAGTCTTGAGTAGGCCCTAAATACCTCCCGGGAGCATAGGAGGTTTTAAATATGAAGAGTCATATTTGATCAAGATAATTATGAATAGATAACGTTGTAGTGGCCATTTTACTGCTGTTTTTAAGACTTATCGAAGGATGATGAAAATATCATGGACAAAGAAGATCACCAACAAAGAAGTTCTCAGAAAAATTAAAAATAAGAAAAGCTTGTTTGCCACTATACAGACAAAGAAACTTATTTATTTTGGCCACATCATTCGTCAGAGTTCAATATACCGTACATTGTTGGAAGGGAAGGTGAATGGCAGCAGAGGGAGAGGGAGACCAAGAACATCATGGTTTACAAATATTTCACAGTGGACAGGCTTGAATTATTCACAGTCTATCAGAACAGCACAACATCGGGACAAGTGGAGAACCATTGCATCCAACCCTCGACTAGAGGATGGAACTATTGATTGATTTGAAGACTCTAACTGTATAGGGATAGGATTTAAAGTCACACTTCCTCCTGTATTGTCTGGATTCGATTTAAAGGTCCTTTAGGAATGGAACTAATGTAGACACACTGTTCACAACACTAACATAATCAGCAATTCAGCTACTTTTGGTTTGGTTTTAGACGATGAAATAAATAATGCTCCAATATCAAATCGAAATATGAAATACAGCTATGACAAGTGTGTGAAAATACTGACCAAAATGATGCAATATGGCTTAAATAGAAAGGGCACTGCTCGCTGAACATTGAACAAAAGAGAAGCATCCAACTTCCAAGCAGCTATGTTAAGTGTATACGCCGGTGAATATGGCATAGATAACAGCGCATTGGTCATTAGATAACATTGCATCGGTCATATTACTGCTGTTTTAAAAGTGTGTAACTGTACATCTTAGAATTAGATGATCTGTGGTACATTTTGGACACAGTGTGTTTGTTGTTTTACGATATCTTTCTATGATAGGCCTCTACATTGACTGTTCTCCGCTATAATCTGTAAGATGTATATAATATTACTGTGTTAATAGCACTGTATGGCCCAAGGTGATGATGGGACATATAAAATCGTACACCTTACGGCGAAACCGTAAAACCCTGGTCACATACACGTCAGTGAACGTAGTTGAACGTAGGATAGATTAACATGGGTGAAACGTGCTATCATTACATTAAACTACGTTAAGGTACGGCAGGTCACCCACCTAATAGTACGGATAAATACGTTACGGAATGGATAAATATGCTAGGGTACGGATCCCGGTACATTATGGCATGGATCCCGGTACGTCCAACCACGTTGAACTACGTTGAACTACATTACCCTCCACTACGTTCAACTACTTCAACTTCGTCCACTAATGGCCATGTGACCACGGCAGAACGGCCACGTTTTGTGCCGGTCAAAGTATGCTATGGTACGCTAGAATATGCTAGTGTATGCTAGAGTACAGTAAGAAGTATGCTAGAGTATGCTAGAGTACACTAGAGTATGTTATCATCACAGAGGCTACATCTGCCTTAAACATAGTGCTCTTATGAACATGTCCAAAGCTTAAATCCAAACTCATGGCCCACACACGTTCTTAACACGTTCTCATCACGGAGAAATATGGATGCCAGTACGTTCACCTATGTTCAACTAGGTTAGCCTCCACTACGTTCAACTACATTCATTAACGTGTATGTGACCGGGCCTTAAGGGTTGGCAACCCTGTTAAGAGAGTGTAATCGCATATGGACAGGATTTAAAGTGTGCTACACTTCTTCCTGGAATAAAACCCTCCGTCTTTTATGATTGGATATGATGTAGGCATACTGTTCACAACACTAAAATAATTCACAATTCAGCAACTTTTTGTTTGTTTTGCTTTCGACAAGAAAATAAATAACGCGTCAATATTACATTGAACTATTAAAAATAGCTATGGCAAGTGTGTGAAAATACTGAGCAAAAGGACGATAGGACGGTTAAAATAGAAAGGACATTTCTCGCTGTAATTTGAATAAAGGAGAAGCTTCCATTGTCGATCTTAAAGCTGCATAGTCCGATGAAAACATCAAATTGTCAAAACCAAAGCAATCATATCTAACTTAAACACTGGTGCACTTAGTGAATATTTGTCACCACATATAAGAGGATACTTGGTCAATTTAATAGAAGCTATTCCTGCATAAGCCTATGGTGGAGTTTTGGTGTGCTTTCCAAAATAAATTTTGCATGGTTGTACTTCAAATATGTCAAAAGTTAACCATTTAAAATAAAAGTGACTTCAAGCTAAAGTAAGGTGGATTATAACGATCAACCTAATATATTTATCACAAAAAATGGCAGAAACTCAAAACCATCGGACTGTGCAGCTTTAAACTTACATGCCCGTAGGAGGGGTGTAGCGGGTAATTAACGCGCAGGGTAGATTGACGCCCGCTGTCACGTGACCGCCGATTAATGGCGCTTTGGTGCACTTTGCAAAATGGCGCCCATGCCCGACGCCACTTTACCAACAGTTCGTTCGCAACTTTTCGCAAAAACAACAAATAAAAACAAAAACAAGCAGCACCGACACAACAGGCCTAAAAACAGAAACTTTAAAAACTTGTCAAAAAAAGAAAGAAAAAGGTTTAGCCTTGTGGTCACAACAGGCCGATGCTTTCATCGATTAGTTCGTGGTTGGGTATTTAGTGGACGGCGGTTGGCGATTTGTTAGTGAAGTGGCGGCTGGGTTGCGGATTACTATGCATGCATCACTGTTAACCACTTGGATGATTCCGACCAACAAGAGAGAGTTACACGACCAGAATACCTTGATCACCGAGGTGGTCAGGGTGCCGTCCCTGAACTCAGGCGCCGGTACTGCTGGGCCCACTGATGCACGGGCCTTTAGGAATTGGGTCAGACTGAGGAGAGTGGAGAGAGCGTGTTTTTTGTGTGTGTTTGTTTGGGGGTGGGGGGGTGAGGGTTTCGGATAATGGTGTCAGAGGATCGATGACCAGCGTGCTCAGAAGAGAGTAGGGGGGGCGGGGAGGGAGGGGACTGGGAGGTGGAGGGGAGACTGGGAGAGGGGGACGGGAAGGGGGGGGGGGGGGGGGCATATGGGTGGGAGGCGGAGGGGGAGCCACATGGGGAGTGGAGAAAAGGGGAGCCAGGGAGGGAGGGTGGGATGAGGAAGGAAAAGAGGAGGGAGGGGGAGGCAAGGATGGGTGGGAGGAGGAAGAGGGGAAGGAAGAAGGGTGGGAGAGTGAAGGAGGAAGGGAAGGAGGGGCAGGGGTCGGTGGAAAGGGGAAGGTGGGAGGGAGGGAAGGAGGGGCGAGAAAGGAGGATGCAAGGGAGGAAGGAGAGGAGAGGAGAGGAGGAAGGGGGGGGGGGTGGGAGGGAGGGAAGGAGGGAGGGGTAGGGAGGGAAGGAGGGATGGGGGGATGGAGGGAGAGGTATGGGGAGGGAAGGAGGGAGGGAAGGAAGGAGAGAGGGAAGGAAGGAGAGAAGGGATGGAGATGAGGGGAGGGAGGAAGGGGAGGAAGGGGAGGGAGGGGGGGAAGGGGAGGGAGGGGAGGGAGGGAGTGAGTTTGGTGGAAGGTTACTAATTGGCTGAATCGATGTACAATTGAATCATTGTGAAAGTGTTGTCAGACTCGGCCAATCACCGTGGAGGTAATCTTAGTTTCACGCTAATACCAAGAAAGCACTTACACGTGATTGTCCAAAACAGGATTACACAGGCAGAGTGCTGGTGTTCCGAAGGCTTTGCCTCTAGTCTGCGCCACCTGCTGGCCGCCTATGGATGGCATGGCGTTAATCTAATTGCTACCAATGCACACCATATCAAATATACATGCAGGGACAATTTTGAGTGAGAAGGTTTTGTTTGTTTGTTGTTGTTTTACGTCCTAGCAACATCTAAGGTCATATCAGGACGGGGAGCGAGAAGGAAGCGTGGAGCCTTCTGAAATCTGAGTAGATGTGAGTGACAGGGTGTGTGACCCCTGTATGTGTAATGATGTGGACAATACGGAAGAGCGGTCCGCCCACACCCGACCCCCATCTGGACAGTTGGTGGAGGTGTGTGGGAAGAACTATTTGGTATCATCTAACGCGATAAATACACGTATAGTTTTGAAAGTGTACATTGGCTCATGGTGTAGAGGAGGCGTGGGGGAGAGAATGCCTACTCCACAGTGAACAATATGGAAGTTAAGGTGGTTCGTGAGAAACATTAAGCGGCTGCCTATATATATATATATATAGTATAGTTATATAAATCGTACCTGGGTACAGATGATGGATAACTGGTGTTTTCCCGAGGTACTAGCCTTGGATAGTTGCGGGTCAGGGAGAAGGAAGCATATCCGGGTCCAGCAATCTTTTACATACTTTTTAGGATAAAAAAGTGATTTAACTCTATATGGATACTTATTGTGTTTTCGATTTGGTTCTAGCGAAAATGATAGTCATGGTAGGGTGGTAATTTATCTACTACTGCTATCGTCAATGTATGGGAACATGATATGCCCTGTGAAAATCTGTGGACAGCAGGCCAGTCCATTCGGCATACATGTGAACTCATAAAGTTCCCCATTCTAACAGAATCTTAAATACTTTCGATCATGTTTATAGATGGGCACTGTGTAGTATGCATCTTTAAGGTCAATGCTGGATAGCCAAGGACCTTGTGTGACTAAGTCTCTCGCTGTTTCCAACAAAAACATTTTAAAGTGTTTGTATTCTACAAAGTTGCTAAATAAGGTGAGGTCTAAACTTAGTCTAACATCCCCCTCCTAGTTGGTTTCGGTCTTAAGAAGATATTTGAGATAAATTCCCCAGCAATGTGAAGTGCTAGTTCTATTATGCCCTTTACCGCAAAACTTTAGGACTTGATTGGTTAATGCTTCACGTTCTGAACCATGAAACCAATATGGAAATGGTATTCTATTTTGAATAGGTTCTTCTATTAACAGAATCCTTACACCTTCTGCTAGGCTAAGGATATTTAAGTTATCAGTAACTTTATTCCATTTATTGAGGTTACCGGCTTGAAAGGTATTGCTTACTGTTTTGGTTGCTATTGTTTGAGTCGCCACTTCTATTTGTTTCTTCTGAGCATTGAACTCCCTCTTGAAGGGCCTGTTCCCGTCGTTCGAGCCGAACGACTGCGTCTAGCCCCTTCCTCTGTCTTGGAAGCTGAAGTTGGATCCGAACCAGCCTCCTCGTTGGCCAGTTCTTCAGTTGCGAAAATCCTGCCTCAGCTTCTTGAAGTGGTTGGAGTTGCCATCTGCCGATTTAGTTTTGTTGGTTTCCATGTGTTTTCCGCACTTGGAGCTGGTGGTCTCTACTTGTTTGAACAAGTATTGCAGTTGTCCGCCAAACATCTTGCCGTTATCCAGCGGCTTGCCCTTAATAGGCTTTGGTACTAGGAATAGGGTGTATTCCTTTCCATCATTGTCAGTAATCTTTTTGGACCACACAACCTCTTTCCCAGCGTCTGTGCAAACCGCTTTGAAGATGTTTTCAAACCGTCTATAGGAGAGGAAGTTGCTGGTTGCCGTTAGTAATGCAATTCCTCTGTTCATACGAGAACTTATCCGCGCCATCATCCTGTTGGCGATGGACACAATGGCTGTAAGAGCCGAGAGTACCCCCTTGTGGACAGTGTAGAGAGCCGTCTCAAACCTTTTCCTCCCTTCACTGAGTTTTACTTCAGGGTCCATCTCTGTGATAGCGGATTCCGCAATTCCTTTAATTCCTTTAATTCCTGTGAATTTCTCCGCCATCTTGATTATGACCCCTGCTGGTTTGAAGGTGCTAAAGTGGCCTTGGATGGTCTTCCTCATGAGCGTCGTTATTTGTATTTTCTTACGTCTAAGCACTTTTCACTTTTTCGTTTCTTTCCCACACGATTTAGCGTATTTGCTGGAGTGCTTAGTGTCGGAGTCTGAACTCGTCGTCGATGAGTCTGATGTCGAGTCCGAAGAGGAGGATTTGTATTTCCTCCTCTTCTTAGACTTTTTCTTTGTTTTCTTCACAAGGGGCTTCTTTTTACGGGCTCTCATGTACTCATCTCCTTCTGATAAATTCTTCTTCTTGTGTTTGCGCTTCCATGCAGACACAAATACCTCCTCCTCCAAGTCGTCCTCAGTTGAGGCCTGATCCTTGGAATAGTCCTCCTATTCCGACTCATCGGAGTCTTGTGGTACCTTGCTTTGCCTTTTCTTTGACGTACCCACTCTAGATGGTAACATTTCATCCATTTTCTGTTGCACTAGCCTGGCAAACTGCTTGTCTAGGTCCCTATCAGCGGGGCAGGGGCCGGTTTCGTACCCCCCTGCCTCCTCAGAATCCCTTTGTTCTGGAGAGGGAGACTTTTACCTGCACAGGCAGTGTGGCGTCTTCATCTGCACTGAGTGCGTGAGTTGCCCCGCCTTACTCCGCTTCGTAGCAATGGCTCCTGGACTGTGAGTAAAAAGAAGAATGATTAGGCATTGTCTTAGGCAAAATAGCACACTGATAGTTAGAGTATAATTGTACTAATTGGCGTTAAATCAATGTTTAACGCAGGCGTATGGCTAACTGACAGTTGCAGGATAATGGTATGGGTAACCAACCGATCCTAATGAGGTGTAGGGACCAGTGTAGTGGTGCCCTCCCATACTCTAAGTATCTATAAACTTATCCCACCTGTGGCTTTTTTCGCCACCAAGTTGAAGAAAATACTATAGGACTCAGAGGTACGCCTTAAGAAGAATGACAACACGGGGAATCTTAATGAGACCCAGGGAATTAATCCCCAACGATGTAACTGGCTCCTGCCAAACATCTCTCTGTTCGGCAACGGGCAGCTTAATTAATAACCAAACAATGAAAGCATTGTTCTTTCGATCATGCCAATTACAATCCAAACTAAGCTGTAAAACAGTATTATCTGATCGAAAAGTTTAAAAAAACTTTGTATGTGAATGCTAACATGAACTAAACCAACGTATCGAGTTTGAAAGATACTAACCTGTTTGGTTTTGTAGTAAAAACTGCCGGAGCTGCTCACAACACATCCTCCTGCTGTGAGCTGATTATGCTAATCGATGGACCTGGATATGCTTCCATCTCCCTGGGTTACGAGTAGCCAGAGGCGTAGTACTGAGGTAAAATATATATATATATATGTCGGTGTGTGTGTGTAGACGAAAATCCCGCTATAATGTGATCATTGGGCCCATAAAAGGTTATTAGGTAAAAAGGTGGGGTCACGCTAAATCAGGGTTGAGTTGACTAAATTACCTTTAATTTGAAGAATTCTGGTTCCAACATTTGCCCCATCGCATTATATCTGAATAGAAGTCAAATCAGTGTGCGGGGACGAGTGACATGCTGCAGACCAGCTCAATGGTGGAATGGAACGCACCCCCAGCACAATTGAAGGCTAAACTGAACAGATCAAAGCGGCCGACCAGAACCAGCGGCTGATTGAAGGAACACGGCAATAAGCGGTTGGTTGGTTGTTGGAAGGTCATATCAGGACGGGTACGGACTTGTGACAGTGCACACTCATGGCGACTTTATTGTGTTGCCCCACTGAGAGATCAGGTCACTGGCACACCATGACCTGATATCCCACTCAATCACGTTATCCTGACACCGAGCCAAATCCTAATAATGCCAAGTGCCTGGCTAGGAAGCGGCAAGTATCAATTTTGTAAGTCCCGACCTTCCGCACGGGAGGTGGGGGGGTGCGCTCTGCCGATTCGGACAACGCGTCCGGTCGGCAATAAGCGAGTCCTAGCCACAGCTGCCGACACAAATGACACAAAGCGTGCTGTGGCACAAGCTCCTGATCATAACCCTCCCGTCACAACTAAAATAGGCAATAAAGACACGAAACAGGAAGAAAGCAAGAAGTGGTGCACGCACACACACACGCACGCACACACTCACACACGTGCACACACACGCATACACATGCAAACACACACATAGAGACACGCGCACAGACACATACACACACACACTCACACACATGCATACACATGCAAACACACATACACACACAGACGTGCACACACACGCACACATACACACACATGCACACACCTGCATGCACACACTCACACACGCACGCACGCACACACACATACACACACACGCACACACGCGCTTGCGCGCGCATGGGCAGACATGCACATACTGATATATGTATGCTCAACAGTGCCATTCCATCCATCAACTAGCATTGCTTGTCATTCATCAGTTTGAAAGTAAGATGACCAACACAACTTTACCTATTAAGAATATTGTGATCGAATACGGCTAAGGGGTGGGAACATGACCAACACAACTTTACCTATTAAGAATATTGTGATCATATATGACTGAGGAGTGGTAATGGTGCTGTCACATTACGACATTTCTCGCCAACGCGCATCGACGTGTGTCAGTTTTTGGCGAAACGTCGGGAGACGTCTGGAAGTGTTACGCGCGCGTTAGGCTCGTGTTGGATTTCGTTGATGAACGGCGACAGTCGGCAAGGCGCGTCAGGGTATCAGCAAAGTTTTGTGCTTGCACAAAACTTTGGACGTGCGACAACACGCGGGTGCCAATATTATGCCGACATTAGGGGTCATCGAGATACGTTAGAAGCGCGTTGGAGGTATGTATACTTTTTTTCCACTGACGCCGCATGCGCGTGAGGGTCGTTTCCATACGTTGCGCCAAACTGTTGCTTAAACAATTTGTTGTTGTTTTATGTCCTAGCTACATCTAAGGTCAAATCAGGACGGCGTGCCAAAACACGCTACCAATACCTTGCGCTGACACCGAAAAGTTTGACTTGTCTCAACGATTAAAAGTGATTTTGCGCATTGGCGGCATGCCGGCGAGATACGTCGTAGTGTGACAGGGCTATTACATGACCAACACATATTAAGAATATTGTGATCGAATATAGCTAAGGGGCGGGAACATGGCCAACACAACTTCATCTATTAAGAATATTGTGATCGAATATGGCTAAAGGGCATAAACATGACCAACACAACTGTACCTATTATGAATATTGTGATCAAATATGGCTAAGGAGTGGTAACATGGCCAACACAACTTTACCTATTAAGAATATTGTGATCGAATATGGCTAAGAGGCGGTAACATGGCCAATGCAACTTTAATATCGTGATCATATATGGCTGAGGAGTGGTATCATGGCCAACACTACTTTACCTATTCAGAATATCCTGATCAAATATGGCTATGTGGCGGTGTGAATATGCTGTTGTTTTTGTTTGAGTATTGCGTGTTTTTTGTACCTTGAACCAAACTTTTCTCTGTGAGTTTTCGAGGGCTCAATCAACGCTGAGGGCCACTGTAGTCAAGCTGGTACTAATAGTGTCATTCGGCGCTAATGACTCTTCTTAGCTGTTAGAGAGCTATTCTTAGTAGGTCTAAAAGTGCAATGCCACAGGCAATATATCCTAAATTTCAATATTTTGCTATAAAGAATATCCATGTAAAAAGAACTCATTAAAATCAGGTGCCCAGATCCTCGAAATAGCATGGCCACAAATAGTCAAATCAAATTGATATTGATTCATGCATTAGCAATGCAATGTCACATAACGAACATTTAAAAAGGTGAAATTTCACTGAGAGCAATGTTAATGTTTCCAAATTTAAACCACGCACGGACTGATTAAAAAGTCGAAAAAGACTGAAAAGCATGGAGAAATATTAAAAATACATGAAATTCGTCTTTGTTTCTCCTCAGCAACTCATCGGTGTGTATTTATGGGGAAATAATATCTGTGATGAGGTTTTGAAATGAGAAAATTGTTTTCGAATTGCTAACTTTTCTCTGTGGGTAAAGCAGCCTTCGAAGTTATAATACCTGGCACTTTGTAATCGGTGTTTTGGTAGATTGTGGGATTCGAACCAACGAGTTCGAAACCCTGGTTGAGTCAAACCAATGACTTAAAAATGTATACCTGGCGCTTCCTAGACTGGTACTCTGCATTAATAGGATCGGGCAAGGACTGGTTACCTCAGTGTCAGGATAATGTGACTGAGTGGGATATCAGGTCATGGTGGTGGTGGTGGTGGCCTGATCTCCCAGTCCCAGTGGGGCAGCACTATAAAGTACCTAACGAAATCCACATTCCCTTAGTGCGAAAGTGAGGTCCTTGGAACTCAGAAATGTTGCTAAGCATTCCGTCAAAATATACCACAAATACTAAAGTCACATGTTCAGATTGTGCAGCTTTAAATGCAGAACACTTCTTAAAGTTGCATAGTCCGATGATTTTGGGTTTCTCTCATTTTTCTGAGATAAATATATTATGTTGATCGTTATAACCTACCTTAATTTAGTTTAAAGTAACTTTTATTTTACATGGCTAACCTTTGAGATATTTGAAGTTCAAATATGTCAAATTAGTTTTTGCAAGCTTGCCAAAACTCTGACACCATAGGCTTCAGCAGTAACAAGTTCTATTAAATTGACTCAGTATTCCCTTCTATGTGGCAACAAATGTTTCATTATCGATGTTAGATATGTAGAATCAATTGGAGATAATTGTTTCGCTTTTGAAAATTTGATGCTTCATCGGACCATGCAACTTTAAACAGGCCGTAAATCTGCATAAATGAACATTTCGCTCTGAAAGGTTGGCAGGGAGTAAAACACTCTACTGCCTGCGACCACAAAAAAAGGGTGGTCGGAAAGAGGTCGCAAGTGGTCGCAAGATGACCGTAAGTGGTCACAAAGTGGTTGCAAAGTGGTTATGCGTGGTCGCCGACCTCCTGGCGACCACTTTGGTCGCAAGGAGGTTGCAGCTAGTACTACACTAAAAACTCCGTTGTAACCAAAATGGTCGCCTAGAGGTGGGCGACCATTGATATGGTCACAATGAGGTTGCAATGAGGTGTGTTCTTTGGTCCAAAGTTGGTTGTTGCCGTTTTATATCCTGGCAACATCAAGGTCATATCAGGACGGGTAGCGAGTTGTGACAGTGCACTCTTATGGTGACTTTATAGTATTGCCCCACTAGGAGACCAGGCTGCCAGCACCATGACCTGATGTCCCACTCAGACACATTATCCTGACATCAAGCCAACCAGTCCTTGCCCTATCCTCTTAATGCCGAGTGCCTAGCTATGAAGCGACAAGTATAAATTAGGCAAGGCCTTGATTTGACTCGACCGGCAATTGAACCACTGATGGGGGAGGCCTGCGCTCTACCGATTAGTCCACCGCGTCCAGCTTGGTCCGAAATGGTCGCAAAGTGTTCGCAAGTAATCGCAAGGCGTAATGTGACTGGGGTTTAACGAAAAACAAGAAGCTGCCTCGTTACGTCTGCTTAGTCGGACGACAAGGGCGGGAATGGACTGTGAAATTACCCGCCATTTATCTCCATCATAATCCATGAATAGCTGGAGTTTTAGTGCAAAGAACTGCCACAAGATGGCCGCTCAGATAAGGGTCCCGTGTCGGCTCGTGTGCACTGAGCCGCGAGACCGGCTCCTCCTTACCGCCTCGTTAGGACCGCGGTGTGGGGATCCCAACAAATGACATGGCAACATCTCATGAAATCCATACACTGCGCCGATCCCCCCCCCCTCCGCCGTTTCACCCCACCTACGGAAAGTGTAAAGGCGTAGCAAGTACATTTTAAGAGGTATGTAGGTGGACACAGTCATATATTATATTTTGTGTCTTACACTTGACTGAGATGATCCCTCTACAGAAAGTGTAAAGATGTAGCAAGTCCATTTAAAGTGGTATGTAGGTGGACACAGTCAAATATTATATTTAGTGTCTTATGCTTGACTGAGATGATCCCCTTATGGAAAGTGTAAAGGTGGAGCAAAATCATTTCAGGTGGTATATAAATTGAAAGCCACCATACTAGACCCAGTCTGATATTATATTTGGTGTCTTACACTTGACTGAGATGATCCCCCCTACGGAAAGTGTAAATGCGGAGCAAATCATTTCAAGTGGTATGTAGGTGAACACAGTCATATATTATAGTTTGTGCCTTACACTTGACTGAGATTATCTCCCTACAGAAAGTGTAAAGGCGTAGCAAGTCCATTTTACATGGCATGCAGTTGGACACAGTCTGATATTATATGTTGTGTCTTACACTTGACTGAGATAACCTCCTTACCGAAAGTGCAGAGGCGTAGCAATCCCATTTCACATGGTATGCAGGTTGACACCCACCCAGACTAAATATAGTCCAATATTATATTTTCCAGTAGCACGGGTATGCAGGTATTGCAGGTATACCTCAGGGAGTTTGACACCCCTGCCCTGCAGAGTTGTAAACCACTGCCTTGTGGTACAGGTTCTTGACAGAACCAAAGGCTAAGGGAGCAAACCCTAAACAGAAAACCATGTCACTGTGGCAGCATTAAGGGCAGTTGATTTATGGAACTCCCAACATCTCCCGACCAACCACTGCAGGGACAAATAGTTTTGCGCCTGTCTTGACATGTTCTTGCCGGTGTGAAACCTCTTATTTGCTCCCCGAGAGAGTGCAGCTGGTAACTTGCAAAAGCCAGCACCACTTCAACACCTTTGCAGGCAGCTTTCATGAAATGTACAACCGCACAAAACACCATACCGGCCCGGTCGTCGCCCGGGTTACCAAGTACCGTGCTGCTCGTGCCATCGTCTCCAGTTCAAGGATACCATCAAGAGAAACCTGAAGCTGAGAGACATTAACACCGACTCATGGACGCAACTCTCACAGCAGAGAGCTAAATGGAGAGTGGCATTCAAGTAATGAAAGCAGTCTTTGTCACATCGCAACCGACAGCATGATGATGATGATGAGTAGCACCTGACTTCAGCGAATTTTCAATGTCCGATTTGTCCAGGTTTTTATCCAGCCATTTGTTTATGTGTATATGATACAATATACCATCGGATTTTTAATTAATATAGCTTCACATATCGTACACATTAAAACAAAGATGCACCCCCAGACTGATTTGAACTGATGAATTGAACACTGGGCGCAGTGTTTTATTACGCATTTCCGTTAATGTTCCACTACCAACCAAATTCGGACCAAAGAACACACCTCATTGCGACCTTCTTGCGACCAAATCAATGGTCGCCGACCTGTATGGGTTTTTAGTGTAGTACTAGCTACACAAATGGGAAGCGGATTATCCCTCACCACGTGCTTTATCGCCGTCAGAGGCATACCTAATCCTCACTGCTGCAACTCCCTGTTTTATCGCCCACTTAAATAAATATCCCCACACAGCGCCAACAGTTGCCAGGTAAATCTGAACTAAACTAAAATACCATGTAGCCAGATCAGACTGGATGGCCGAATGAGTTCAGCGTCTGTCTCCCATTTTGGTAGATTGTGGGATTCAAACCCACGTGTTTGAACCCTGGTCGAGTCAAACCAATGACTTAGAAATGTATACTCGTTGCTTCCTAGCCAGGCGCTCAGCACTATTAAAATAGGGCAAGAACTGGTTTTGCTGGGTGTCCGGATAATGTGATGGAGTGGGATATCAGGTCATGGTGGTGGTGCCCTCATCTCCAAGTGGGGCAGCACTATAAAGTCGCCATGAGTGCACACTGTCATAAGTCGGTACCCATCCTGATATGACCTTAGATGTTGCCAGGATGTAAAACTCCAATAACTAACCAACCATGTAGCCAGGCTTGGAGAAGTTGCTCATGCATTCAGTACACCACCAAGGTGATTGGGGCCGTTCTCAACGCCGTACGAGGAGGTCGATCGTTGCCTTCTACTGGTGTTTGTACCATTTAGCCAGTACTACTTTCAAGTTAGGCCAATTAGCCGGTACTACTTTCAATTTAGGCCAATTAGCCGGTACTACTTTCAATTTAGGCCAAATGGGTCAAGAAACAATAACAGAAATGGAGAATAAAGTAGTACGCATCTTCTTACATTTCAAATATTCAATCCCAAATAAATTGTTCCAAATTTGATTTCTAAGTGATAATAGACATATTATTAGTGCGGATTAATAAATAAATCAATAATGCTGTCTTTCCATCATTAGGGTTGCAGGAATTATTACGGATTGATATGAAATTAGACTGGACTGCTAAGCAGCCTCATTTAGTTTGATATTGCAATACTATAGACCCCTTTCAATGTTTATAAACATTGTGTATGCGCGCGCAGCTTGGCTGCAGAACGAATGCACACTGCCATTGAGTTTGCCGGTACGCTTCAGTGCAAAACGTCAATTTTATTCAAAATTAATAGAAATGCAGAACCCTAACCTTATCAAATTAATATAATCTCTTTGTTAAACATGTTTTCTATATGTGTTCCAAGCGGTTTGTTTCTAGGTGGTGTGGTTTTAGAGATATTTCACGTTTTCTGTATGAAGATTTCTGACGGCTATTGACAATGCATTGAGTTTGCCGATATGCGCAGTTCAAAATGTCAATATATTCAAAATTAATAGAAATGCAGAACTCTAACATTATAAATTTAATATAATCTGTTCGTTGAATATGTTTTCTATATGTGTTACACGCGGTTTGTTTCTAGGTGGTGTGGTTTTAGAGATATTTCACTTTTTCTGTATGAAGATTGCTCATGTCACGGCCATTGACAATGCATTGAGTTTGCCGATATGCGCAGTTCAAAATTTCAATTTTATTCAAAATTAATAGAAATGCAGAACCCTAACCGTATAAATTTAATATAATCTCATCGTTGAATATGTTTTATATATGTGTTCTAAGCGGTTTGTGTCTAGGTGGTGTGGTTTTAGAGATATATCACCTTTTCTCTATGAAGATTGCTCATAGCCATTGAGTTTGCAGTGTGACAGTGTGTCGTCCTGCAGCCAAGCAGCGCATGCACTGACCTAAATATCTATGCTGACATCGTATTAAATAGGTCTATTCTGCGCTGACCTCTCATTAGCATGCTAACCATTACACTACGTGGGGTCTCTGATTCAATCACCCCATCCACGCCTACCTGTGTATCTGGTTCCTTGCCTGAAAGTTACCATGGTAGCCCCGGAATGGCAAGAAGTAGAGGCTCGAATCCTGTCCTAGGCGCAATATTTCCCATTTTCATCACCCCAATGACAATATCAATTTACACTAATATAAGTGTGTCCTGTGATCCTAGAGGTAGAAAAATGGTGGCGGGAAGGAAAATAATGCCGCTAGTGATGGTGGGTGGGTGAGCGATTTCAAATTGATATGCAACTATATTTTCATGCCTTTTCATGACATTTGGCCCTTAACCACACATTTTAAGGACTTTCCAGTATTTCAATTATTTAAATAATCAAGACTTTATAGATTTATAAGGACCAGTACGAAACCGATGGTTCTTGGTCCAGTTGGGGAGTTGGGGGTTTTAGCTCCTGGCAACATGTGAGGCAAGACGTATATATGCTCTAACTTGCCGGTTAGAGGATAGGCTCTCGTCTCCGTAGTGGCAGCCTGTAGGCAAAGAGTTGAACTGGAGAGGGTGGTGTTGGTGGGGTGGGGGGAGATGGAGGTTGGGGGGCAAGGTGTGGGGGGGGGGAGGGCAAGAGGCATGAATTGTCTGCCCAGAGCAAACTGACCAGTCGATATAATAAATCCAGATGGCAGGCCAGACAGAAAGTCAGGATGGGTGCTCAATCCACCGCCTCTGGGGGATGGGTGGGTGGGGGGGGGGGGGGGGGGGGGTAGGGGAGGGGTAGGGGGTTAGGGGGCGAGAGGGCTTTAAGGATTGACGCTACCGATACAGCAGGTCATTGTCAAGGTTACCTGTGAGGTGCCCTTTACGACACCAGCAGAAGGTTTGATAGGATTAACAGTGCAGACTTCCCCTGCGGAAGGTCGCGAGTTTTGAAAGCACAACCGATTCAAACCAATGACTTACCAAATTGATACTTGTCGCTACCTAGCCTGGCGCCTGGTATTATTGTGATACGGCAAGGACTGGTTTGCTCAGTATTAGGATAAAGTGACACCAACTGGGAAATCGGGTCATGGTGTCAGCGGCTTGGTCTCCCCAGTCGGACAGCATTATAAAGTTGCTTTGAGTGTGCACTGTCACAAGTCGGTACTTGTCCTGATATGACTTTAGATGTTGCCAGGACGTAAAACCCCAACAAACAAACACATAGTGGTACGGGGTTAACGGTGGGGGAGAGCATGGTGAGTGAGAGGGTTGAGGGGTGAATGTGCGTGTTTTGTGTGTGAATGAGTGTTAATGTTTGTTGTTATTTTACGTCCTAGCAATATCTAAGGTCATATCAGGACGGATACCGACTTGTGACGCTCATGGCAACTTAACAAAATATATATTATCCTGCCCCAGCCACCACTGAGAGACCAGGCGTCCGGCACCATGACCCAACATCCCATTCAGACACACTATCCTGATGCTGAGCAAAGCAGTCCTTGCCCTATCCTAGTAGTAATGCCCAACGCCAGGCTAGTATCAATTATGTATGTCATTGGATTGATACAGTCGGGGTTCGAACCCATAACCTCGAACCGGTTGGTGTGTATATATGTATGTATGTATGTATGTATGTATGTATGTATGTATGTATGTATGTATGTATACAGGTATGTATTTATGTATGTATGTATAATGTATGTATGTAAGATGATTGGGAGGCTGAGATTGGTTGGTTGTTGGAGTTTTACAACCGGGCAACATCCGGGTCATATCAGGATGGGTATCGGGTTGTGACAGTGCACACTCATGGCCATTTTATAGTGCTGCACCACTGGGAAATCAGGCCGCCAGCACCATGACCTAATATCCCACTCAGTCACATTATTTGGCCCTGAGCTAACCAGTTTTGAGGCTGAGATGAGAGCAGTTTGGTAATGATAGAGTGGCAGAAGAAGTGTCTTTGATTGTTGGTAGTGAGGTCTGGCCGTGGCGATTTACTTAGACAAGTTTAGCAATGTGTAGATGCAGAATGCAATATAGAATCGCACTATACGGAGGGTATGGGGTCATGGTGTTTTGGGCGTTAACCCATGGTTACCAGGGGTAACAGGAAGGCACCGGCCAAAGCCAGCCCCATTATGGCAAACCACGGAATGGTCACACGAGTGCGGGATGAAATCGTCCTTTTTATCCCATCAGTAGGAAACGCAACTTTTCGTAATGGGCGGGGAGGAGGAAGGACATCAACCGTGCGCCACCCATGTGAAGCGACTCCCCCCCCCCCCCCACACACACCCGCGTCATACCGTAGCCAATGTTTTCACCTCCAAACATATGCCGGAAGAAAATTAGTGGTGACGCACTTCATGATCACTCAGACGATATTTGCTAAAGGTCAAGGCTACATGTGTGCGGGTGGCGCATATGAAGATGGGTCCCCATCTGCGCAACCGGAAACCAACCCTGCCCGCTGAAGCTGCCCATTATGTTCAGTTAGCCCGGCGTTATTGATCATCCCGACCGCCGATAGGGGACTCTGGCATTGAGCGTGCCGATTAACTGCGCCAGCCGCCGCTAGTTGGCGCTATTGTCGCCTTTATGGATCGGCAGCAGGCGGGCGGCCGAGTGATATAGACGCGGGGTGTAGGTTCTTACAGACAGGACTGTGGGTGGGCTGTGCCGGGTGAATGGTTGGGTGGAGGTTGGGGGCAGGGTGACATGTATGTGTATGTATACATGTATATATATATATATATAATATATATATATATATATATATATATATATATATATATTTAATATTTATTTATATATTTATTTATTTATTTATTTATACAAGCAAGAAGTCAATGCAACGCTATCAGTGAATGGGGATGACGACATATTATCACTAGACAGCTTAAGCTAGTTGGCCAAGTAGATGCTGACTGCATGTGTACATATTTATAAAAAAAAGAAGATTTATACTGCCTATCATGGATAATACTGAATAGGCTTGTTTTCACCATTAGACAGTTTGTCGATAGAAAGCCTGAGCCTACACTTTTACCGACCCAAGGGATTTTTAACCTCCCACACCACATGGACATGGTATGAGAGCAACCGGCCTTTGATGACGCTGTAAGTTATACACAGCGGTGGAAATCCAAATTGGCAGAGATGGGGGCATAGGGAATCGAACCACCGACCTTCAGATTAGGAGTCCGACCTAGAAAAAAGTCAGACACTCTAACCACTCCGCCACAGAGAACACCATGTACTAAATAATCAATTAAGTAAATATAACTATATAGAGACCAACGAATACTAATAAACTGTGTGAGTACCATTTGTGTATATTTATATATAGAGAGAGAGAGAGAAACAGAGAGACAGTAAGACAGAGACAGAGACAGAGACAGAGAGACAGAGATACAGAGAGACAGACACACATACACACCGAATTGTAATCCTAGACCAAAGAGAACATACTCAAGAAGTTGGACACACTTGTTTCGGTGGAGACTGGCAATGAAGATAGATTAATGAGGCAACCCGCATGTAGGTTGCGCCAGTGTCGGCTTAATTATTCTGCGGACATTTGCCGTACACGAAGTCAGTACGACATAATCGATAGATACAGTAATCATGTAGTAATCGAATTACTGGGAAACTTGATCGTGGTCATTTATTTGAAATGGCTACATTAATTATACATCGCATACAGTAAAACCTCTCTAAATCGACCGACCATGGGACCGACTTAGATAGTCCATTTAAGGAGATGGTTGGTTACGGGAGGTTTTTTATAGTTACAATGGTAGTGTATGGGCGATCGTTTGGGACCGAAATAAAGTGATCGATATAGGGAAGTGGTCGATCTGTGTAGGTGGTCAGTTAGAGAGGCTTTACTGTATATATATATGTTCTATATAATACATTATGTGTATATAGACACACACAAAGCATACATTCATAGTCCCTGAAACTGGAATGGGTGAAACGAGAGGGCATCTGGGAAGGTCAATAGGCATCACAGAGGCCCAAGGGCTTCAGCCGCCCATATTATATTGATGTGAGTTTTATCGGAACAAGTATGTCCTCAGGCAGTACCTCCCGTCGAGAAAATCTAGTCTGACAACTTCTCGTGTTGTTATTTCATAGCGATGTCACAATTCGGCGAGTGAGATTCGGACCCATGGGTTCGAACCCTCGTCGAGTCAAACCAATGAGTTAAAAATTGATACTTGTCGCTTCCTAGCCTGGCACTCAGCATTATTAGAATAGGGCAAGGACTGGTTGGCTCACTGTGACTGAGTGGGATATCAGGTCATGGTGCTGGTGGCCTGGACTCCCAGTGGGGCAGTCGCCATGAGTGCGCACTGTCTTGCGTCCAGTGCACCTGGGTGTGACCGTGAGTGTAGGTGTAAGGTATAAGTGTAGGTCTATGGTGTGGCTGTAGATGTATGGTGCAAGATTTAGGTGTAAATGTAAGTGTGACTGTCGATGTAGGTGCAAGGTGCAAGATCTAAGTGAAGGTGTGAATGTAGGTGTATGATATAAGATGTAAGTATGTGTGTAAGGTGTAAGTGTAGGTGTATGGTCTGACTGTAGGTGTAGGGTGCAAGGTGTAGGTGCAAGTGTGACTGTAGGTGTATGATATAAGATGTAAGTGTAAGTGTACGGTGTAAGTTTAGGTGTAACTGTAGGTGTATGGTGTGACTGTAGGTGTAAGGTGTCAGGTGTAAGTGTAGTTCTAAGGTGTACAGTGACTGTACGTGTAAGGTGTCAGGTATAAGTGTAGTTGTAAGGGATAGGTATGACTAGGTGGAAGGTGTACATGTGACTAGGTGTAAGGTGCCAGGTGTAAGTGTAGGTGTAAGGTGTAGGTGTGACTGTAGGTGTATGGTATACATGTGACTGTAGGTATAAGTTGTCCGGTATAAGTATAGGTGTAAGGTGTACATTTGACTGTAGCTGTAAGGTGTCAGGTGTAAGTGTAGTTCTAAGGTGTACAGTGACTGTAGGTGTAAGGTGTCAGGTGTAAGTGTAGCTGTAAGGTGTATGTGTTACTGTAGGTGTAAGGTGTCAGGTGTAAGTGTAGCTGTAAGGTGTAGGTGTGACTGTAGGTGTATGGTATACATGTGACTGTAGGTGTAAGGTGTCAGGTGTAAGTGTAGGTGTAAGGTGTACATGTGGCTGTAGGTGTAAGGTGTCAGGTGTAAGTGTAGTTGTAAGGTGTAGTGTGACTGTAGGTGTAAGGTGTACATGTGACTGGTGTAAGGTGTCAGGTGTAAGTGTAGATCTATGGTGTAGGTGTGACTGTAGGTGTAATGTGTAGGTGTGACTGTAGGTGTATGGTATACATGTGACTAGGTGTGACTGTAGGTGTATGGTATACATGTGACTGTAGGTATAAGTTGTCAGGTATAAGTGTATGTGTAAGGTGTCAATGTGATTGTAGATGTAAGGTGTCAGGTGTAAGTGTAGTTCTAAGGTGTACAGTGACTGTAGGTGTAAGGTGTCAGGTGTAAGTGTATCTGTAAGGTGTATGTGTGACTGTAGGTGTAAGGTGTCAGGTGGCTGTAGGTGTAAGGTGTCAGGTGTAAGTGTAGTTGTAAGGTGTAGGTGTGACTATAGGTGTAAGGTGTCAGGTGTAAGTGTAGTTGTAAGGTGTAGGTGTGACTAGGTGTAAGGTGTACATGTGACTAGGTGTAAGGTGTCATGTGTAAGAGTAGCTGTAAGGTGTAGGTGTGACTATAGGTGTAAGGTGTCAGGTGTAAGTGTAGCTGTAAGGTGTATGTGTGACTGTAGGTGTAAGGTGTAGGTGTGACTAGGTGTAAGGTGTCAGGTGTAAGTGTAGTTGTAAGGTGTATGTGTGACTGTAGGTGTAAGGTGTAGGTGTGATTAGGTGTAAGGTGTCAGGTGTAAGTGTAGTTGTAAGGTGTATGTGTGACTGTAGGTGTAAGGTGTAGGTATGACCAGGTGTAAGGTGTCAGGTGTAAGTGTAGCTGTAATGTGCATGTGTGACTCTAGGTGTAAGGTGTCAGGTGTGGTTGTAAGGTGCCAGAATAGGTGTGACTGTAAGTGCAGGTGTGACTGTAGGTGTAAGGTGTGACTGTATGTACAGGTGTAGGTGTAAGATGTATGCGTGACTAAGTGCAGGTATGGGTGCCTTCCTCCTACCCGGCGCGGGGCCTCCTTATTCGTGGCACGGCGGACCTGCTGCGTCCGGGGGCGGCCTGTCACGTGGTTAGTCACAGCGGCAGGCGTTCACCTGCAAGAGACCCCCGGCCGCACTACATCACGGCCGGGTCCCCCTCGGGGTCCCCCGGTGTGGCGTGCTCAGCCGTGTCCCGTGCTCAGCCGTGTACCTATACTCAAACTCAAGGCATTGTCAATGGTCGTGAGTCACTAACCTTATAAATTTAATATAATATTGTTGGTAAAGATGTTTTCGATATGTGTACCAAGCAATTTGTTTCTAGGTGGTGTGGTTTTAGAGATATTTCACTTTTCCTGGATTTTCTGTATGAAGATTGCTCACCACCATTGACAATGCCTTGAGTTTGACGGTAAGCGCAGTGCAAAACATTAGTTTTAATCAAAATTAATAGAAATCAAGAACACTAACCTTATAAAGTTAATATAATCTTTTTGGTGAAGATGTTTTCTATATGTGTACCAAGCGATTTGTTAATAGGTGGTGTGGTTTTAGAGATATTTCACTTGTTCTGTATTTTCGCCGCCGTGCCTCCCTACATATAAGACACTTAGAAGCAGCCGGCGGCACTGGTTGTTTGGTTGTTGGAGTTTTACATCCCGGCAACATGTAAGGTCACTGTTGCTGTCATTTAACACGGATCTGACCAATTCGGAATTTCGTGTAAATTTGCAATGTAGGTATGTGAGTGTGATTAACAAGATTAACAGGATCAATAGCGTGGGCTTTTCTAGATAAAAGATTCACCCGGTACTTGTAGTACACGGGTGAAGGACAACGTGGTGTAAATACGGGCGAAAATAGCTTTAGTATGGAACAGGAAGTAGAAACTGTGGCTCCAGTATCAAATGGCTATCCATATAGGCACAGAGTTGGTGAAATGGGAGAGAATGCAAAAAGACAAAATGGCGGCCGCAGAACGCCGTCGATTTCACCTTTAATTCTTATTATACTAGATATTATATTATATTTTTCAACTCAAAGGTAGCGGGCTATCAATAAGACATATGTAAAGAATAAATGTTGCTTCTTAGATTGTGAAATTAGGCTCTCAATTCATTGACCTGTTTTTTCGACAGCTTTTACATAGGGTTGGTTTGCACCCCTACTGCAGCAGTACGGGGTGAATCTTGTATCCAGGGCTTTTCGTGCGTGACTGTGGCCCTTGCTGCTGACATGGCATTAATCCATCATCAATCATCATCAATCATCATATAAGGTCATATCAATACGGTATTTAACTTAGATAATGACGCACATATTAAACGGAGTCAATTTAATAGAACCTGTTACCGCTGAAGCTTATGGTGCTAGAGTTTTGGCGTGCTGTGCCAAAACTAATTTCACATGTTTCAACTTCAAATATCTCCGGTCAGGAGTTCAAATCACAGCCTAGTCAAACCGATGACTAATAAAATTGATACTTGTCGCTACCTAGCTTGGCAGTCGGCATTAATAGGATAGTCCAATGACTGATTTGCACAGTATCAGGATAACGTGACTGTGTGGGATATCGGGCCATGGTGCTGGCGGCCTGGTCTCCCACTGGGGCAGCACTATAAAGACGCTATGAGTGCGCACTGTCACAAGTCGGTACCCATCCTGATATGACCTTAGATGTTGCTAGGACGTAAACTAACAAACAAACAAACCAATTATTAAAACGCCACTGTCCCGTTACCAGGTTAAAAGAAGCACTCGCACATTTCATCCCTTTCACGACTAATAGGACTTGTCGTAATGACGTCAAAGTGCTAAATAGAGATCCTGCTTCTCATACCATCTACCTGTTTAAATAGTCATGCAAAGGCATGGCGCCATTGGCGACAAACACCATTGAAAACGGTGTGTATCAGTGAGAGCTAGGCTTACCACTCGCTCCACCCAACACAATAGATGCCCCCCCCCCCAACACCCCCACACCCCCACACACTCACAAGTGAGCCAGCGCAGATTGTTTAAACCGGTTAACCTATGTGATATGAGGTGGTAAGCCGGAAGTTATGTGATATGAGGTGGTAAGCCGGAAGTTATGTGATATGAGGTGGTAAGCCGGAAATTATGTGATATGAGGTGGTAAGCTGGAAGTTATGTGATATGAGGTGGTAAGCAAGAAGTTATGTGATATGAGGTGGTAAGCCGGAAGTTATGTGATATGAGGTGGTAAGCCGGAAGTTATGTGATATGAGGTGGTAAGCCGGAAGTTATGTGATATGAGGTGGTAAGCCAGAAGTTATGTGATATGAGGTGGTAAGCCGGAAGTTATGTGATATGAGGTGGTAAGCCGGAAGTTATGTGATATGAGGTGGTAAGCCGGAAGCCTTGAAAGGACGGCTGGTTCGAGTCCGGGTGTAGGCATAGAGTTCCAGCCTCACCATTCACTACACCGGTTCCGTTACCAGGATGCGCTAGTTTGGGTTCGGATTATGAGTGAGTTGTGAGTGAGTTACTCAGGCTTAGTAATGTAATGGCAAACTAGAGGAAGTGGTGGAGGTAGTACTGTGTATGTGTGTGTGTGTGCGTCTGGGAGGCAGTGAGAGGAAGTTGCCAGGACTGACTGACCAGTACACCATCAATTTCCAACCCCACCAATCATCCACTCCTCACCCACCTCGCGTCAATTGGCTCACAATCGCAGTAACTTTAAGTCTGGCACTTAGCTATACAGGAAAAGTGGGTAACTTTGTCACTTTTTCACTCACTTACTTTCTCTCTCCGACTCGTTCTCTCTCCTTCCTTATCTATCTCCCCATCTCTCTCTATATCACCCTATGCATGTCTCTCTCTCGGTATGTCTCTTTCTGACTGCCTCTAGGTTGGTTTGTTGTTGGAGTCTTACGTCCTGGCAACATCTAAGGTCAAATCAGGACGGGTACCGACTTGTGACAGTGCGCACTCATGGCGACTTTATAGTGCTGCCCCCACATTTCTTCATAGTGCTGCCAATGCATTTCACCTCACGAAACAGATGTCTCGGTGTCCTTGACATTGAAGAGTGTGTGTGTGTGGGTGCGTGTGTGGGGGATCAGGTAAAGCAGGCAGGGCCGGCATTTCGGCCGGTTTCGTCCTGTCGGCATCGAACCCTCGTCCTCCCGGCGCCCGGCCCCGTCTCACACCGGTGAATCAATGGGATAGGGCTGAGTGCTTGAGAAGGCCGTTCTCCGGGTGACGGATGTTGATCAGGGGAGGGTGAGCCTTGTCCGAGCATACCCCCGACACCCCAAACCTCCGCCTCATCCATCAGCGCCACCTCCCGCCAAGCACTGGTACCAGCACCACGACCCATTAGTACCCATTCACCCATTCACCACCGGGACCATCACCAGCACCCTGCCACCACCACCCACTACTATCACCCCACCACCACCACCCACTACTATCACCCCGCCACCACCACCCACTACTATCACCCACTACTGTCACCCCGCCACCACCACCCACTACTGTCACCCCGCCACCACCAACCACCACTATCACCCCGCCACCACCACCCACTACTATCACCCACTACTATCACCCCGCCACTACCACCCACTACTGGCACCCCGCCACCACCACCCACCACTATCACCCCGCCACCACCACCCACTACTTTCACCCCCCCACCACCAACCACTACTATCACCCACCACCATCACCCGCCACCACCACCCACACTGTCACCCGCACCCACCACCCACTACTATCACCCACTACTGTCACCCCGCCACCACCACCCACTACTATCACCCCGCCACCACCACCCACTACTGTCACCCCGCCACCACCACCCACTACTATCACCCACTACTGTCACCCCGCCACCACCACCCACTACTGTCACCCCGCCACCACCACCCACTACTGTCACCCCGACACCACCACCCACTACTATCACCCCGCCACTACCACCCACTACTGTCACCCCACCACCACCACCCACTACTGTCACTCCACCACCACCAACCACTACTATCACCCCGCCACCACCACCCACTACTATCACCCAATACTGCACCCGCCACCACCACCCATACTATCACCCCGCCCCACCACCCACTCTGTTCACCCCACCACCACCAACACTACTATCACCCCGGCCCACCACCCCACTACTATCACCACTACTGTCACCCGCCACCACACCCACTACTATCACCCCGCACACCACCCCTACTACACCCACTACTGGTCACCCCACCACCAACACCCACTACTATCACACCGCCACCACCACCCACTACTATCACCCTGCTACCACACCCACTACTATCATCACCTACTGTCACCCGCCTCCACCACCCAAATATCACCCGCCACCACCAGCCACCCCCCTACACCCCGCCACCACCACCCACTACGATCACACCGCCACACCACCCCACTACTGTCACCCCGCCACCACCACCCACTACTGTCACCCGCACCACCACCACTACTGTAACCCCACCACACCACCCACTACTATCACCCCGCCACCACCACCCACTACTGTCATCCACACCCCCCCGCCAGCCACCACCACACTACTGTCACCCTGCCACCACACACCCACTACTGTCACCCCACCACCCAGCACCCACTACATCACCACCCCCCACCTACCCACCCACAACAATCACCCTGCCACCACCACCCACTAACAAATCACCCACTACTGTCACCCTGCCACCGACCACCCACTACTATCCACCCCGCCACCACCACCCACTACTATCACCCCGCCACAACCGTGGACGGTGGCCTCTACTAGCACCCTGCCACCAACACCCACTACTAATCACCCCCGCCACCACCACACACCTACTATCACACCCCACCACCACCACCCACTACTGTCACTGACCACCCCGCCACCACCACCCCTACTGTCACCCTGCCAACACCACCACCCACTACTGTCACCCCCACCACCAACCCACCACTAACTATCACCCTGCCACCACCACCCACTACTGTCACCCCGCCACCACCACCCACTACTATCACCCCGCCACCACCACCCACTACTATCACCCACTACTGTCACCCCGCCACCACCACCCACTACTATCACCGAGCCACCACCAACCACCACTATCACCCGCCACCACCACCCACTACTATCACCCTGCCACCAACACCCACTACTATCACCCCGCCACCACCACCCACTATCACCCCGCCACCACCACCCACTACTGTCACCCTGCCACCACCACCCACCACTATCACCCCGTCATCCACCACTAGCACCGTCACTCCACCACCACATCCACCACCACATACACACCCACAAGTACCACCACCCATCCACCACCACACCATCACCCCACCACCCATCCACCACCACACCATCACCCCACCACCACATACACCACCACCCACAACTACCATAACCCATCCACCACCACGCCATCACCCCACCACCACATCCACCACCCACTACTACCATCACCCATCCACCCCGCCACCAGCCCGCCACCACATCCACCATCACCCACAACTACCACCACCACACCATCACCCCACCACCCATCCACCACCACACCATCACCCCACCACCACATACACCACCACCCACAACTACCATCACCCATCCGTAACCACACCATGACCCCACCACCAACCACAACTACCATCACCCACCCACCACCACACCACCACATCCACCACCACCACTCACAACAACGATCACCCACCTACCGCCACCCCACCACCACATCCACCACCAGCCCGCCACCAAATCTACTATCACCACCAGCCAATGTATGATCACCGTCGGCACCTATCACTATCAGCCACCGCTACCGACAACTCGCCACCATCGTCACCACTAACACCACCACCACCCCACCACCACCACCACCACCACCACGTCCTCCCGCCAACGTCCCATGTGTGAACTGATAACGGCTGGCGACGCGTCGTAACACAAACTTCAGGGCCGACCTCACACCACACGCAGCCTCAACGAACTGACCCCCGGTAGGAGGGAGTGCGCGCTTGTGCGCATGCGCGGCAGGATATCAATACGCGCGCCGGCGCTGTGGTCATTGTGTGTGTGTGTGTGTGTGTGTGGTCGGCAGGGGGCGCTGTGCGCACGCGCAGGAGATGGGCGCTTGTCACAAGTGTCAGAACCGGCGCAGACTGGTTTGCTTGCCCACAGGCGTGTGTGCATAGGGTTGGTTAGTTTGTTGTTGGAGTTTTACGTCCCGGCAACATCTAAGGTCATATCAGGATGGGTACTGACTTGTGACAGTGCAAACTCATGGTGACTTTATAGTGCTGCCCCACTGGGAGACCAACCTGCCAACATCATGACCTGAGATCCCACTCAAGTCAATGGGCCAACCAGTTCTTGCCCTATCCTAATAATGCCGAGCGCCGGACTAGGAAGCAACAAGTATCAATATTTAAGTCAGTGGTTTGACTCGACCAGGGTTCAAACGTGTGGGTTTCGAATCCGATGATCTACTAAAACGGGGGACGGACGCTCAACTCCTTCGGCCATCCTGTCTGGCCATGTGCATAGAGTGCCCTCTCTCTGTGCGCTTGTGTCCGTGAGTGTGTGAGTGTGTGTGTGTGCGTATGTGTCTATGTAAGTACTAGTCTACATGAAAGGAGGTGATGAGAGGCCGGGAGGGGGGTGGGTGGAGCTGGTGGCCGGCAAGGGCGCCCTCTAGTGGCGGAGGGGTTGTATAACCACCGCGTCGCCTTTCACTCAGCGCAACATCACATTGGTTGTTGGGTGTTTTGCGTCCGACTAACACATAAGGTTATATCGGGAGGGGCACACCATCACATTAAGGCGCCAGGGAGTGTGTGTATGTATATATAAATATAGATGTTATGCGAATATAAAGACGTAGAAGAGAATTGCTATATATACATCTTATTATTCTGTACTAAGCCTCTTTGACTCCACCCGTGTGACTAGTGGCGCCGCCCCTGGCCTTCCTCGTCACTAACGGTCGCACCCACATTGTGGGTCGCACCGGAGGCCCTTTATATATTATATATATACTATATATATACATATGCTGTATAAGCCATTATACGAGTATAATATGGCAAGAAGCTTCCATCTGCTCCTCAGCCTTAACTCCTCCCTCAGTCATCTATACTGGAGGAGCCTATCTGTTAACCTAAAAACTTCCATCCTACTCACACTCAGATCCGTTGGTGGGCGCCACCTGTCTGTGCACGCACCACTGCCCCCCCCCCCTACATACACTCACTGTACACATACATCTACTCCATATATACACACAATTATACGAGAATACATTCAATGAAGGTCTATCAATATTTCCTCCAACTCTTTAAATGATTTGATTTTCAACCACACCAATCTCGGCTGGCTTCCGGCCTCACACCCTTAACATAAAACTAAAAACAGCCAACGGCTGGATAACCTCTTGCCAGAGATTATGTTCAATCAACACAGTTATCTCATTTCTCTTTTTCCCCCCAATTATAGACGCAATTCATGTATATGTATACACATATATATATATATATACATATATACATTCAACACCCTTATCTTGTTTCACATTTATTTCAATTGTAGGCGCAATTTATATAACTGCATAGAGTTAGTTATAAAGTGGACCTTCCCAGCAGGGCTATGTCGCACATAACAAGATAACTGGGCTGAGTGTATATATGCGACAACAACTGCTTTCATTACTTGACTGCCGCTCTCCATTGTTTTGTGCGGTTGTACATTTCATGAAAGCTGCCTGCAAAAGTGTTGAAGTGCTTATGGCTTTTGCAAGTTACCAGCGGCACTCTCTCGGGGAGCAAATAGAGGTTTCACACCGGCAAGAACATGTCCAGACAGGCGCAAAACTATTTGTCCCTGCAGTGGCTGGACGGGAGATGTTGGGAGTTCTATACATCAACCGCCCTTAATGATGCTGACAGTGAATGTTTTCTGTTTAGGGTTTGCTCCCTTAGCCTTCGGTTCTGTCAAGAACCTGTACCACAAGGCAGTGGTTTACAACTCTGCAGAGCAGGGGCGTTAAACTCCCTGCGGTATTGCTACACCTGCAATACCTGCATACCATTAGGCTACATATGCATATATATATATACATATGTAGCCTACATATACACACATACACATATATATATAGACACACACGTGTTTGTTGTTTTACGTCCTGGCAACATCTAAGGTCATATCAGGACGAGAATATCTATAAATGGGAAGCAAGATAACTCGGTTGAGTGAATCTATATATACATATATATACATATATATATATATACATATATATAAATATAAATATATATATATATATATATATATATTCCATCTGGGCATGGAAAAGGAACACGGTCACAGAGGAAGTGAGGAAGTGAGCAGTGACAGCATCACGGCCACATATCTGCGGTGGAAAAAGCGCCTCATTAATAAGAGCCAGTCACCAGGGAAGCATCGTGGGTAATAAAACGACTTAGTCATTGTGGGCCCCAATGGATGTGGGGTGGTTTCTGTAGCCACCGCCTTGCAGTAGTAGACATTACCACGCCACGTCCAACTAGCCCTGCTATGGCAATCAATCGATGAGCTTAGTTTTTCTCTAGCGTGGACAAAAGAGTAAACTATTCTTCTTTTTTTTTGGTGTTATTAGAAGAGAGGGCGGAGGCATGTTAACTATAACGGATGCGTTGTTTATATTGCTGATGCATTAATTTTGCATAGTGAGATTATTTAGAGTTTCTGTCAATTTTCTGAGATAAATATATTAGATTGGTCATTATAAACTACCATACTTTAATTTGAAGTCACTTTTATTTTAAATGGCTAACTTTCTTTTAGATATTTGAAGTGCAAACATGTCAAATTAGTTTTGGCAAGCATCCAAACCCCTGCCACCATAGGTTTCTGCGGTAACAAGTTCGATTAGATTGCTTCAGTATTCCCTTCTATGCAGAAGAAAATACTTAATAAGTGCATCAGTACCATCAGTTCGATATGTCGAATCAAATCTAGATGATTATTTTCGTTTTGACAATTTGATGCCTCATTGGACTATGCAGGTTTAAGGCAAGTGCCGTTCTAGATATAGGTCTTTTGACGTTAGTTTGAATCTGGTGAGATGATCCAGCTTTGTGTTACTATTATTTGGCGGACATAGACGGGTAGCTTTTACGGGTGTGGGGCGGCGACCCATCTCTCCCCGGAGATGACGGCTATGGTTGCTGGGGTGCGGCGGGGGTTAGGGTGGGAGCGGGGGTGAGGGGGGTGCTGGACCGCCTGACTCTTACTTGCTGAGTCTATCTCCACCACAACTCGTCACCGACTTCTCCACCTTACACTAGTTACAGTCTACACTACTGTTCAGCATTCCCTTCAGGGTCATGCCACGCATACACTCACTGACACTTAACCTCTCCACCACAACTCGTCACCGTCTTCTCCTCCACCTTACAGCCTACCCTACTGTTCAGCCTTCCCTTCAGGGTCATGCCACGCATACACTCACTGACACTTAACCTCTCCACCACAACTCGTCACCGTCTTCTCCTCCACCTTACAGCCTACCCTACTGTTCAGCCTTCCCTTCAGGGTCATGCCACGCATACACTCACTGACACTTAACCTCTCCACCACAACTCGTCACCGTCTTCTCCTACACCTTACAGCCTACCCTACTGTTCAGCCTTACCTTCAAGGTCATGCCACGCATACACTCACTGACACTTTAACCTCTCCACCACCACATGTCACACGCTACACTCAAAGGTTAGCCATTTAAAATATAAGTTACGTCAAACTAAAGTAAGGTAAATAGATTATGACAATCAATTTAATGTATTAATCTCAGAAAAATTACTAAAACTCAAAACCACCAGAGTATGCAACTTTAAGCAACTTGATGATAGGCCGGGGTGGGATTGGGGGTGTGGGGGGGGGGGGGGTAGTTGGAGCTGGTATTCGGAAAGGGCGCCCTCTAGTGGGCGGGAAATAGGCGGAGGGGTTATATAAGGCTTACATAACCAGCGCGTCGCCTTTCACTCAGCCCACCATCGGCACATTAGTAGAAGGCGTTCTCGCTAGGTGGCACCTCGAAAGGCTCAAGACAAATGAAGTGCTGCGACATGGCGGACTCACCATGGTGCCGTCCACGGTGACGGAGACCTTGGACTTGCTGGAGAGCGCCTCGATCTCCAGTGTGCGGGGCGGCTCCACGGCCGACTTGATGTTGCGCGGCGCCGGGTTTCCGTCCAAGTGGTTCGGCACAAGCTCGGCTGGAAGAAACAAGAGCACAGATGGGGTCTGTAGTGGCACAGTCTTCAAACACAGGCGGTGATGTCAGGGACTAAGGGAGATGAAGCATGGAGTTAAACAGCAACAGCGCTATCAGCAGCAGCACCACTATCATCATCACCACCACTTCCATCATCACTATCATCATCACTGTCATCATCACCACCACCTCCATCACCACTATCATCATCACTGCCATCATCACTACCACCTCCATCACCACTATCATCATCACTGCCATCGTCACCACCACCTCCATCACCACTATCAATATCATCATCACTGTCATCATCACCACCACCACCTCCATCACCACCATCATCATCACCACCATCATCATTGCCATCATCACCACCATCACCACCACCGACAATATCATCATTATCAACAGCAGCAATCCCTTAGCCGAAAGGGTCATTGCGGCACCACAGATGACCTCATTAAACGGGTATGTGTTATAACCTGTGTAGTATCATAACGAGGTGTGACAAAATATATTCATTGAAAATATATTCATCTAAGGTCATTGATATGATATCGCATCATATTGCTGATTGCACATTATTGCAGTAGGACAGCCCTATAAACTCACCATAAGTGCCCACTGGTAAAATACGTTCATAGGAGCCAAAACCTCAAGCCATCACTTATTTTATGACCAACAACAAAAATCCAACTAAATTGGATATTGATGAAAAAGAAATCCAACTAAAATCAAATCAAATCAAATCCAACTAAAATCAAATATTATCCCAAACTAATTTCAGCTGCTCGGATTGGAAGCGTGAAAGGTGTGTACTTCATATTTCTCAGAAATAGCCTGCCTGCAGAAGCAGGGCAACAAAAGAAAACATGGACCGCCATTGGCACAACGCTCTCTCTGTTGAGCCAATGGCTCAACAGAGAGAGCGTTGAGCCATTGGGGGGGGGGGGGGGGGGGCGAACAGACAGTGCGGGACGCTGGTTCTGTGTATCACGTGAACAATTTGTTGGGATGCCTTTTTGTGTTAATTTAGTGGTGGGGGGGGGGGGGTAAATTTAGTTTTTGTTTTTACATCCGCGCTGAAATCAGACAATTAATCAATCTGCAGACATGACAATACAAATCCGACTGATTACTTTAGGAATCAAAATGTATGTAATGTCACTCTTTACCACAGAAATGGGGCAACAATAACAATAACAACAACAACAACAACAACAAAAAGGACCCCCCCCCACACTCAAAATCCTACAATATTGTCCAATTGCTCTGTTGATTCGGTTTGAGTCTCCTTTTGAGCGTTGTTTTCCAGTTGCTGCTGTTTTTGTGATTTTGTTTTAGCATTTGTTTGTTTAAAAAAAAAGTAATAATGGATTACTTCAGCTTGAATTGAGATGCGCAAATGGAAGCGTTTCCGGCGTGTCCACTTAGGTTTGACGTTGGTGTGATTATTCCACAAGTAGAGTGACTGGCTAGGCTCCCCCGCACGAGCAGCCAAGGTGGGAGGGGGTTATGGGGTAGGGGGAAGCGGTTTACTAACACAGAATACGAAATTAGACTTGAATAAATTTGCTAAATAACATGTTTGTACAAATTACTTGGACACCAAAAGATACACAACATTCGAGATATTGCCTTACTTCGGCTTGAATGGAAACACACAAATGGAAGCGTTTCCGGCGTGTCCACTTAGGTTTGACGTTGGTGTGATTATTTCAGAAGTAAAGTGACTGGCTCAGCTCCCCCGAACGAGCAGCCAAGGTGGGAGGGGGTTAGGGGGTGGAGGGGGCGGCGTTTTACTAGCACATAATACCAAATTAGACCAAATTGAATAGTATTCGCCAAATAACATGTCTGTGCAAATTAATTGAATAACAAATGATACACACACGACAACAATATACGTTTAAGAATAAGATATCATCTTATCCACTCTTTCATTTCACTAATCTTATTATTTATAAATTATTGGGATTTTGAGGGTTTTACCCACTAGCAACATATATTATATATTGTAAAGTTATTGTTTATAGACATACGAACCAAAGTTAAACCCCTTATTATATGTATTATATATCATGATTATATATAAAATATATACATATATTAGATCTATATCCATGAGTTCCTAACTGAAACTACTTTCGGTCTGCTGAGCTATTATAACGCTAAAGAAAAGTATAATGCTCCCCTAGATTGTATCATACATAGCCAATCTAGATACTGGTGCAATTATTGAACATTGGTTGCTGGAAATACTAAGTCAATTTAATAGAACCTGTTACTGCGAAGCCTACAGTCCCCTTTCAATGTTTATAAACATTGTGTATGCGCACGCAGCTTGGCTGCAGAACGAGGGCACACTGCCATTGAGTTTGCCGATACGCTCAGTGCAAAACGTTTATTTTATTCAAAATTAAACCATATAAATTTCATATAATCTGTTCGTTGAATATGTTTACTATATGTGTTCCAAGCAGTTTGTTTCTAGGTGGTGTGGCTTTAGAGATATTTCACTTTTTCTGAATGAAGATTGCTCACGGCCATTGACAATGCAATGAGTTTGCCGGTATGCGCAGTGCAAAACGTCTATTTTTATTCAAAATTAATAGAAATACAGACCCCAAACCTTATAAAGTTGTTGAATATGTTTTCTACATGTGTACCAAGCTGTTTGTTCCTAGGTGGTGTGGTTTTAGAGATATTTCACTTTTTCTGTATGAAGATTGCTCACAGCCATTGAGTTTGCAGTGTGACAGTGTGTCGTCCTGCAGCCAAAAAGCGCACACACTGACCTAGATACCTATGCTGACGTCATATGAAATAGGTCTATAGTATCTAGCATTTTGGTGTGCACAGGAAAAGTATTAGTCCAGGATTTCAGATTAGATATCTTCAAAGTTAGCCATTCATAATTTACAAAAACAGTTACTTCAAACTAAAGGGCGGTAGATTACGATCAATCTAACATATCACTCTAAAGAATATAGCAGAATCTCAAAACCATCGAACCATGGAACTTTTAAGTTGCATACCAGGACCTAAGTTAGCTATATAGGAGTAATTCTCTGAAAATGTTATCATTTCATCGGAATATGCATTTTTAACTTCTGGAATTCGGAAATGAATTACAAACAATTATAACTTTCAAATAGTAAGTGTTATTGCTATATATAAAAAAAAACTACCGTCCAAAGCAATTTTACTGAGATATTTATTTGACGGTGAGGACCAGACGCCATGGCCGAATGAGTTGAGCATCCGTCTCCCATTTTGGTAGATCGTGGGATTCGAACCATGGTCGAGTCAAACCAATGACTTAAAACATAATACTTGTCACTTCCTAGCCAGGCACTCGGCATTATTAGGATAGGGCAAGGACCGGTTGGCTCAGTGTCAGGATAATGTGACTGAGTGGGATATCAGGTCATAGTGTTGATGGTCGGGTCTCCCAGTGGAGCAGTGCTATAAAGTCACCATGAGTGCACACTGTCACAAGTCGGTACTCACCCTGGTATGACCATAGATGTTACCAGGACGTAAAACTCCAACAACCAACCAACCATTTGTCGGTGAACTGTCCGATTGAATATGAGCGGTCACCCAGTGGACATTTGCATTCCAGTCGCCACCGAAACCGATTTACCGGTTCGAGGCTTTCCTAGAGTCTTCCCGACGCCCAGAGCGAGGCTGTGATTTAACTGCCCATGCAGCTTTCGCCGCCGTGCCTTGCATTTTTTGCGCCAAAAAATAAAAACGTCGTGTTTCCGATGTCTCTGTCTGTGGTACCCAGTGAGTGGGTTGACCGCAAAACAGTCCTTGCCCTATCCTAATAATGCCTCCCGCCTCCCTAGGAAGCGACAAGTATCAATTTTTAAGTAATTGGTTTCACTCGACCACGGTTCGAACCCGCGGCGGAAGGCAATGGGCTCTGCTTAAAGGGCAATGACACTCAGGATATAATTAAATTTTACATTTCTCAGCCTCGCTTTTGCAGATCACTGCTGCACCAAAGAATAGACGAGATTGTCATTCCGACTTCGCATGCGCTGAAACCGGGGTCGAGAGTAAAACAAAGGCATCACGCCATTGAGTTTGCCGATACGCATAGGGCAAAACGTCGATTTTATTCTAAATTAATAGAAATACAGAACAATTTTGCAAAAATATGGATACATGCATGCTATATAATAATATAATGAATATAGTATGAGAGCAGCTCATATATAATAGTAAAATACTAGAGCACCTCATATATATATATTTATATAATAGTAAAATACTAGAGCACGGCATATATAATATAACAGTATGAGAGCAGCTCATATATAATAGTAAAATACTAGAGCACCTCATATATATATATTTGTATAATAGTAAAATACTAGAGCAGCTGATATATAATATAACAATATGAGAGCAGCTCATATACAATAGTAAAATACTAGAGCAGCTCATATATATAATAGTAAAATATGAGAGCAGCTCACTGATAGCTTTCTAGCAAGTCTCCCCTTCCTCGCCCACCGAGACACCCAGCTCCTCATTCGACATGCTAGTCACGTCTCCAAACATCAAAGCCCCGCACACAGCGCGTGACTTGTGCAGCCCAATGAAGACATCCATCCACAATACGTGACTCTTGTCGACCAATGAGGATGTCCGACACATCCTTGACCCGGTGGTGTCGTCTGATTGGCTGAATTAATCAGACCATCGCTCACTAAGAGGGCGTGAGCTTCCGCCTCTCAAGTTGTCTTACACGGGGACTGCATAGTTTATTCTCTCTCCTTGTCCCCCCCCCCCTACTCTCCCTCCCTCTCTCTCCCTCCCTCTCTCTCACTCCCCCCCCCCTCTCTCTCATTCCCTCCCACTCTCTCTCTCTCGTCTTGCACGGGGCCTGCATAGTGTATTCTCTCACGTTGTCCTCCCCATGTCTCTCTCTCCCTCTTTCTCTCTCTCTCTCTCTTTCTAAAAAGGGATTTGAGTGGTCCCTATTCACAGATGTTCAGTTACTAGTGTGATACTAGTAGTCTACACTGGTATTATAGGCTAGGCGACACGTAAGAGTGGATGGGGTAATTGTATAAGTATCAACAAGCCTTTTTTCATTCTTTTTCTGTGTGTGTACATTAGATTAGATTAGATTAGAGTGTTTGAGCTATATGCTCAGGCCAACTCGGAGACTCCACCATCAGAGCCCATCGCATGTGGTGAGGATGCTCTGTTCAGTTTTGTCATGTGCAGTAATGAGTTTGAATCTGCTGGCATTAGCTTGGGGTATCCTGGAATCTGTGGTCCATCTGGTATTGTTAACACCCTGTAAAGCTGCCTTTTGAAAGATTTGTACACTGCAGTTTGATTGATTTCTAATGTAAGCTGGCATTCTATTGAAGAGCTGTACTCCTTGCACAGAAAGACTTCCTTCACGCAATGTTCTTGTGGACTGTGAGGGTTTTGTATTTATTGCTGGTACCTTACCAAGTCTACCATATCTTTTTGAATGATACATTGTTATGCCATAGTTTGGTACTTTGCCTTCAATCATTTTCCAGGTGTATATAATTCGATCGCTCTCACATTGACGTTCAATGGAGTCGATTTTGAGGAATTTTAGTATGTCCCAGTAATCCATGCTCTTGGTGTCTTCGATATATGACGTGAAGCATTAGTTAATGAAATAGAGCAACTTCAATCGAGGAAAAATTAAATTAATCTTTCTCATTCCATTGTTCATTGCCCTATCCTAGTAATCCCATCCCGAGTACCAGGCTAGGTAGTGACAAGTACCAATTTTGAAATCATTGGTTTAATTCGGCCATGTGTTCGAATCCCATAGCCTACCAAAATGGGTTGCAAACTACTAATTCATTCGACCTGTCTGGTAGTCTAATGGTTAGGATGCTAGCCTCAAAATGGCAGAAGTGTTGGTTCAAGTCTGACTCTAGGCGCAATGTTCAACAATACCCTGATGATACTAGTGTCTATGACCAACATCCTGCAAAAGGTTATACGATGTATGGTTGGTGAACCTACCCTATGTAAGGGCATTGTTTGTTCATGTATAACGCTGATATAGCGCCATGCAGTAGTAGAATCTGTCATATTGATTTAGTTCAGTGCCATACAGTCAGCAGTAATAATGCTGATATAGGAGCACAGCAGAATCTGTCATAATGGTCTAGTTCAGTGCCAAACAGCGGGCAGTAATAATACTGATATATGGCCACAGTAGAATCTGTCGTGTTGATCTAGTTCAGTGCTGTACAGTATGCAGTAATAATGCTGATACAGCGCCACAATAGAATCTGTTATATTGATCTAGTTCAGTGCCATACAGTGGGCAGTAATAATGCCGATACAAGGCTACAGTAGAATCTGTCATATTGATCTAGTTCAGTGCCGTATATATAGCATGCAGTAATAATGCCAATATAAGGCCACATTAGAATCTGCCATGTTGATCTAGTTCAGCGCCATACAGTGGGCAGTAATAATGCCGATATAAGGCCCCAGTAGAATCTGTCACGTTGATCTAGTTCAATGCCATAGAGTGGGCAGTAATAATGCTGATATAGCGCCACAATATAATCTGTCAAATTGATCTAATTCAGTGCCATACAGTGGGCAGTAATAATGCCGATATAGGGCCACAGTTGAATCTGTCATATTGATCTAGTTCAGTGCCACAGAGCGGGCAGTAATAAAGCCAATATAGGGCCACAGTAGAATCTGTCATCTTGATCTAGTGCAGTGCCATAGATCGGGCAGTAATAATGCCGATATAAGGCCACAGTAGAATCTGTCATCTTGATCTAGTTCAGTGCCATACAGCGGGCAGTAATAATGCTGATATAAGGCCACAGTAGAATCTGTCATATTGATCTAGTTCAGTGCCGTATATATAGCATGCAGTAATAATGCCGACATAGAATATAAATTTGTCATAGAATATAAAACCGCTATTGTACTGTAAAACTTCTGCCATTATATTAGATTGAAAAGCCTCATGAGTAGCTCCCCAGGAACTGCTCATATAGAGTTGCTCGATGTGAAGTGCTCGCCGTAAAGCTTTCCCCTTCAAACTGGTCCCTTGGTGGTCCAACGGTGGCGCCTATAATTCATAGAGTTTCCTGCTAACGAGTAAACTATCATTACACCCGCATTAGGTTTAATGCAGCTATGAAATACATGATCTGGTTTGTGCGGTTAGATACACTCAATATCTTTGTTTGTTTGTTTGTTTGTTGTTGTTTTACGTCCTAGCAACATCTAAGGTCATATCAGGACGGGAAGAACACATCTATAGGTCGGTAGTAAACATACAGCTTTGTCCTACTCGCCCACCCCGTACTACATTGAATAGAACGGACCCCCCACCACCAACGCCCCTACACTACTAAGAAATGTATTGAACAGTTGGAGATGGTTGCCCACTTCACACGTCCTAAAAAAAGGGAGGGGGGTTGTATAAATCACATCCATATGTAGGTCCCTATAATTGCATTGCTGATGGTTTAACACCATGTGGGCAACAAGGGCCATATTCACTGTGAAAACCGGCCATATTCACTGTGAAAACCGGCTATATTTACTGTGAATACCTGCCATATTCACTGTGAAAACCTGTCATATTCACTTGAAAACCGGCCATATTCACTGTGAAAACCGGCCATATTCACTGTGAATACCTGCCATATTCACTGTGAATACATGCAATATTCATTGTGAATACATGCAATATTCACTGTGAAAACCGGCCATATTCACTGTGAATACCTGCCATATTCACTGTGAATACATGCAATATTCATTGTGAATACATGCAATATTCACTGTGAAAACCTGCCATATTCACTGTGAAAACCTGCCATATTCACTGTAAATACCTGCCATATTCACTGTGCAAACCTGCCATATTCACTGTGAAACCCTATCTATTTTGTCAGTCTTGCCAATCACTTATATGGAATTCTGAAATGGTCAGATCCATGTCAGATGATGGCAAAAACCAACTCTAATGCAAATTTGAAGCTAAATTTGATCAACTGACAGCGAAGTCAAAGTCACAGAAAATAGCCAAATAGCCATATTGTGTAAGGTACTCGTACCGACGTCTATAGACACATCGACAATCGCCTCTTAAATGGTGTAGGATCAAATGGATGAAAGTATGCGTATCCCTAAAATGACATGGAATCAATTGGCTGGAAACATGTACGTGTCTAGTGTAAAATGGTACCAGATCAAATAGTTGAAAACATGATCATCTCTACAAAGGAATGGGATGAAATAAATAGAAGCATCATCTCCAAAATGGTAGGATGACCTTCTAAATGTTAGATTATCAAAATCGCTTGACTAACGATGACTTGCAAAATGATGCAGGATCGAACAGAAGAAAGCATGATCACCTCAAAAATATCTACGGGATCAAATTGATGAAAATATGATCACCTCCAATGTGATAAGATATCATATAGATGAAAGCATGGTTATCTCCAATGTGGTCCGAGATCGAATCGTTGAAAGAAAGATGATTCTAGAACTAGATTACTACAGGTCAACTCCACCATGCGCCGATTCCCCATGCGCCGGTTTCCCGTGCGCCGGTTCCGCGTGTGTCATTTGTAATTTGTCATTGGTCCAGACCAGACGGGATGACAGAATGAGTTGAGTGTCAGTCTCCCGTTTTGGTAAATCGTGGGATTCGAACCCATGGGTTCGAACCCTGGTCAAGTGAAACCAATGACTTACAAATTTATACTTGTCGCTTCCGAGCCAGGCGCTCACCATTATTCGGACTGGTTGACTCAGTGTCAGGATAAGGTGACTGAGCGGGATATCAGGTCATGGCGCTGGTGGCCTGGTCTCCCAGTGGGGCAGAACTATAAAGTTGCAATGAGTGCACACTGTCACAAGTCGGTACCGGCACTGATATGACCTTAGTTGTTGCCAGGACGTAAAACTCCAACAACCAACCAACCATCCCACGTGATCCATCCTACCAGTACCAGCAAACTTCCTTCCTCATCACGCAGCCGCTCCCAATGCACACACGCTGTATAAAGATCTGGCCTCAGATTATCGATCGCTAAAGCATATCTGAAAACAAAAGCAGATTTGCGAAGCAGCACTCCGTCAAACCGGGCATCAGGCCCATCTGACAGACAAACCACGGCCACTAAAGGCCCGGTCACATACACGTTAGTGAACGTAGTAGAGGTTAACCAAGTTGAATGTGGTTGAACATAATTGAACGTACCGGCATCCATACTTCTCTGTGATGAGAACGTGATAAGAACGTATGTGGGCCGTGAGTTCCGATTTAAGCTTTGGACATGTTCAAAAGAGCGGCATGTTTGAGGCCGACGTAGCCTCTGTGATGATAACATACTCTAGCGTACTCTAGCATACTTCTTACTGTACTCTAGCTTATTCTAGCATACCCTAGCGTACTTTGACCTGCACAAAACCTTGCCTGTTCTGCAGTGGTCACATAGCTGTTAGTGGACAAAGTTGAATGTAGTTGAACGTAGTGGAGGGTAACGTAGTTCGACGTAGTTCAACATAGTTCACCGTAGTTGGACGTACCGGGATCCATACCGTAACGTACCAGGATCCGTATCGTAATGTCTTTATCTGTACTATTAGGTCGGTGGTAAACCAAAACCTGCCGTACCTTAATGTAGTTTAACGTAGTGATAGCACGTTTCACCCACGTTAATCTATCCTACGTTCAACTACGTTCAACTACGTTCCCTAATGTGTATGTGACCAGTGCTTAACATTCTAATAAACAGCTCGGGACGCGGAGCAAAAATCGGACAGGCACGTCACAGTGCTTCCCAGCAATGCTGGAACCCCCCCCCCCACCTCACCTCCCCCATTCCCCCTCCCCCACCACCACACCCATTGAACGCATCGCTCACCTCTTATTCATGCTGGTAAATTGGCTTGGTCGCTATTCAGTCGGTGCTTAAGGCTGCATAGTCCGATGAAAACATCAAATTTTCAAAACCAAAGCAATTAACTAGATTTGATTCTACATATTCACCGTAGATCATCATCATCATGCTGTCGGCCGCGATGCGACAAAGACTGATACTGGTACACTTATTAAGCATATTTTGTTGCACAGAAGGTTGTAATAAATGAATTTAATAGAACCTGTTACTACTGAAGTCTACAGTGCCAGAGTTTTGGCGTGCTTGCCACAATTAATTTGGCATGTTTTGATGTCAAATATCTCCAGAGTTAGCTATTGAAAATAAAAGTTATTACAAACTAAACTAAAGTAGACTCAAATGATTAGCATGTAATGTATTTATCTCAGAACATGGCAGAAATTCAAAAGCATCGGACTGTGCAACTTTAAAGTTGCACAGTCCGATGCTTTTGAGTTTCTGCCATTTTTCTGAGATAAATATATTCTATTGATTATTATTTACTTTAGCTTGAAGTCATTTTTATTTTTAAATGGCTACGGTTTGGAATATTTGAAGTGCAAATATGTCAAATTAGTTTTGCCAAGCACACCAAAACTCTGACGATAGGCTTCAACAGTAAGAGGTTATATTAAAATTGCCTCTGTATTACCTTCTATGCAGAAACAAATGTTCAATACGTGATCACTAAGTTAGATATGAAGAACCAAATCTAGATAATTGTTTTGGTTTTGACAAGTTGATGCTTTCATCGGACTACGCAGCTTCAAATTGACCCAGCATTCCCTTCTATGCAGAAACAAATGTTCAATAAGTTCATCACTATCTAATGCCTGGCACACACCTCCCGTTTACGATTCACGCACTAAAACTGACTGCGCATCATGACCCCGACCCGTCCCATTTCGCGACTAAAACTGCCCGATTCATTTTTCGAATCCCTTGCGATTTCAGTTTTAACCGCTAAAACTGAGTTTTAAGTCGTGAATCGCAAGGCTCTGGTGTGCTAGGGGGTCGCACACCTAACGACTAAAACTCAAACTTATGCGCGAAACGGGCAGTTTTAGATCGTATACAGGAGGTGTGTACCGGGCATTAGTTGGATATGGAGAATCAAATCTAGATAATTGTTTCGGTTTTGAAAATTTCCTACTTCATCGGACTATGCCGCTTTAAAGAGGCTGCATCTGGGAGTGTCTTCGGGCGATCCCTACTACAGTATAACCCCGTTAAACCAAGCTCGGTTAAACCAATGATCGGTTAATCCAAACAAATTTCTAGGGTCCCTGCAAGTTTGGTTTAATGGGGTTATACTGTACAGTACTACCACTAGCGCTAGTAGAATAAAAGAAAGAGTCAGACGCAAGCATACTGTTCATTATAACGCCCAGAAGAAGTGGCATTAATTACCCGCCAGAAAACGCCACCTGGCGGTATGTCTTCGTATCAATTCACCGGAGATTTCGCAAAAATGAGTAGTGCATGCTTTTTTTGGGGGGGGGGGGGGTTGCTGTGCTACTGCTAGCCAAGTAGGTGAAACGACCCACAGCAGTGATTCGATAAGGAATAACTCGACAAGGCGGTGCGAGGTATCAAAGAAGTTTAATTTCCTAATTTGGGTGGACACACGTGACTGTAGCCGCCCGCCGTAGGAGTACGAGTATGTGGTATGGATGCGTGGGTGGGAAAGAAGCTGTGGTGCAGGATGGCTCGCCAAGAAGAGCCGATTGCTAGTGGCTGACCGGCTTATCAGTGTCAGGGAGTGAAAGTCCGCTGCCACAACTTGGGTGGATGAGGAGGAAGTGGATCGGTCATCGATGAGTCAATCAGGGTAGTGGCGGGACGGGGTGGGGGTGAGTCATTCCATTCGAATCAAACGCAATGCCAACATTGCGACCAATGGGAAGTGAATGCACATAGGCGCACCATAATGTAGCTATCATTGCATGCAATTAGGAAATAAATGCCGTCCTTCATCTGGGAAGAGTGGAATTGGTTTGTGTCGGTAGTGGTGAGTGGTGGTGGTGAGTGGTGGTGGAGGTTGGTGGTGGTGAGTGGTGGTGAGTGGTGGTGGTGGTGGTGATGGTGGTGGTGGTGATGATGGT
>CM059187.1:46274245-46301704 GCA_030323885.1 Branchipolynoe longqiensis
CAACACTGCACCGGCTCCCTCCACCCTCCACCATACATACATACACCACACCACACTGCACCGGCTCCACTGCCACACAGCCGACACTACACTGACTCCCTTCCCCCCACACACAACACTGCACCAGCCCCCCTCCACTCCCACACACAACACTGCACCGGTTTCTCTCCCACACATGACAGTTCCTCCCTACATACCTGACACTGCACCTGCTCCCTCCACCACACACCCGACCGACTCTACACCAACTCCCACACATCTGACACTGCACCAGCTCCCCCCTCCCACCACACACACACATAACACTCCACCAGCTCCCACACATCTGACACTACACCAGCCACTCCCCCTGACACTGCACAACTACCAACACCCCCCCCCCCCCCCTCCCTGCAATCCTGACACACACAAACACTTTTAAAAGAAGAAGGCAATGATGACAGCCATAGCGGCTTTGCTAAGTTCACCTCTGGAGGGATGTGATTCGGCAGGGCTTTGTGTATCCTCCACTCGTGACAGATTATAATAAGTCAGGTATCTAGACATGTGTTTTTGTTAAGTTTCATGTTGGTGTCATTGAGATTCTTGCGAATATGAAGAACCCAAAGAAAATGTGATGGTGGGGGGGGGGGGGGGTTGCTGCCAATATGAGACAATGGCACGCATTCAACTACCTGGCGATAGAGGATCGGGGTGGGGTGCGGAGGGCTGAAGGGGGGATAGGGAGGGGTACCTGGGGAACGGGGTGGGGTAAGTTGTTCGTGGGGGTGGGGTAAATAGATCATCGTTATAGTCTGGGGCGATCAGCGCTGTTGTGAGTTAATCTGGTTCGCTACTGATGGGTCGCAGTTTAATCCATCGGCACCCCAGCACTGCCCCGGTTCCCCCACACTCCACCGCCTCTCATCTCCCCTCCCCCCCACCCCCCACCCCCCGGCCCTCTACCGTCCCCGGTTGCCCGCCTTCCCAAGAAAGACCGACCCATTGCCCATGTCCATAATAGATCTGCCAGGTCCTACTAGCAAGAACACTGACAAGCTCCTTCAGCAACACAGACGCCACTACCACCATCACCACCACCAGCACCACTACCACCACCCCCATTACCACCCCCACCACCCCCACTACCACCATCACCACAACCACCACCGCCACCCCCACTACCACCCCCAACACAGACACCACTACCACCATCACCACCACCAGCACCACTACCACCACCCCCATTACCACCCCCACCACCCCCACTACCACTACCACCATCACCACAACCACCACCGTCACCCCCACTACCACCCCCAACACAGACACCACCACCACCACCACCCTCACCACCACTACCACCATCACCACCACCACCAACACAGACACCACCACCACCATCACCACCACCAGCACCACTACCACCACCCCCATTACCACCCCTCCATACCCTCTACCACTACCACCATCACCACAACCACCACCGTCACCCCCACTACCACTACCACCACCACCACCCCAACACAGACACACCACACCCCACCCCACCCCTCACCACCACTAACACATCAACCAACCACCACCAACACAGACGCCACTAACCACCATCACCACCACCACACCACTACCACCACCCCTTACCACCACCACCACACCACTCCACCACTACCACCATCACCACAACCACCACCGTTACCCCCCACTAACCACTACCACCTACCCCCATTACCACCCCCACTACCACTACACCACCACCACCCCAACACAGACCCACCACCACCACCAACACCCTCACCACCACTACCACCATCACCACCACCACCAACACAGACACCACCACCACTACCACCACCACTACCACCACTACCACCACCACCACCACCACCACTACCATCACCACCACTACCACCACCACCACAACCACCACACACCACTACCACAACCACCACCACCACTACCACCACCACCACTACCACCAACACCACAATCACCACCATCACCACCCACCATCACCACCACTACTACCACCAAATCTGCTACGCCAGCAACAATAACTACACAGGACGCCGGGGTCGAATCGGTAGAGCGCAGGCTTTCCGTTCGGATGGTCGGGAGTTCGAATCCCATACGAGTCAAACCGATGAATTATAAAATTGATACTTGTCACTACCTAGGTTGGCACCCGGCATTAATAGGATAGGACAAGAACTGGTTAGCGCAGAATCAGGATTATGTGACTGTGTAGGATATTGAGTCATGGTGCTGGCGGTGCTGGTGGCAGTGTTGTACTGGTAGCCACTATAAAGTTGCTATGAGTGTACACTGTCACAAGTCAGTACTAAGCCTGATATGGCCTTAGATGTTGCTAGTACAAAACAAAAACAAACAAAAAAAACAGCAACTCCTTAACTACAGTAATAACTCAATCGGCTGAAACCACTACACCAACAGAAAACATAATCACCAAAAGGAATAATCGCAAAACCCACTACCACGGCAACTACTGTCACCAAAGCAAAAACCGCCGCAATCACCACCACGACAATCACCACCACAACAATAACCACCCCAACAATCACCACCAGCAGCACCAGCCACACCGCGACTAGCACGCAATATCAGAGGCGCCCCTCTTCGTTAGACCATTGCTCATTGGTGCGGAGAATGAGTGAGCACCTACTCAATGACTGGGGTACAGATCAGCAGGGCCCAGTGTTAGCGGTGAAATGCCCGCCAGACACCAAGCGAGGGACGCCATCTAGCGGCCGTCTGGTGACTGGACAGCTGCGGTATTGAGGACGCCCTGGGCGTAATCGATTATTCAACTCGGGTCACTCGAGCCACTTTTTAGCGCATGCGCACATCCTACAGACTCGGGTTGAATAAACGAATACGGTTATCCACGCTCGGGGTGGAAAAAATGCTGACTTAATCTAAAACGTAATATCTTTTTTTAATAACCGATACAAGTACAGCAAAATTGGATTTAAAGTGGTTTACGATTGTATAAGCTGACAATCTGGGTTATTTAAAAAAAGCACCCGAAACACAACATCCAGGACTTGTACTGGTAGCTGTTATCCTACAGGTACCAGCACAGATGTGACGTCATCACTCCTAGCAAACCCCAGCCAAGAGGTGGGTTACTGCGGTCGGGTCGTTTTGCACACGGCACGTGTATTTGTCGACTCTACTCGCGGTGTTCGATTTGAAATTCTGACGCCTCGGGTGACCGGAGTCGCTCGGGTCGTGTTAATCGATTACGGCCCCTATGACGACGATAGTCCATTTCCACCACCAACCTGCCCCCTGATGGCAGCGGCAAGAACTAATGTAGTGGGTACCATGTGGCATGCTCTGTATGTGTGTGTGGGTTGTTATAGAAGATTCCCACCACCTACCTGCCTTCGGATAGCAATGGGAAACACTAGTGTTATGAGTAGCAAATCACTGCACATGCGACATAGACAAGGTAAAAGGACCAGACTGGGTGGCCGAATGAGTTTGAGCGCCCATCTCCCATGTTGGTAGATCGTGGGGTCGTGGATTCGAACCCTGGTCGAGTCAAACCAATGACTTAAAAATTTATACTTGTCGCTTCCTAGCCTGGCGCTCGGCATTGTTAGGATAGGGCAAGGACTGGTTGGCTCAATGTCAGGATAATGTGTCTGAGTGGGATATCAGGTCATGGTGCTGGTGGCCTGGTCTTCCAGTGGGGCAGCACTATAAAGTTGCCATGAGTGCACACTGTCACAAGTCGGTACCCATCCTGATATGACCTTAGATGTTGCGAGAACGTAAAACAACAAAAACAAACAGAAAGGGTAAATAATAAAAATGTTTAAAGAGTCTATTAAAGATTTGTAAGAAGCCTCACATGAAGGCTTTGAAGATGAACTTGGATGTACCAAAGCCTCAGAACATCCCCCGTGGTTATTGTGGACACTGGTCATCCTTTGACTTGTTCAACCGAGGGAGTCTGAGACTGAATCACTGACCTACCTGAGTCTGTACGCGGAGATTCCGATGACTTTTCTATTTACGCTGATGATTCCAAAGACCAAGGCCGGATGGCCGCTGCAGCAGTCTGCTCTGGCTATATCCTCTGACTTGTTCAACCGAGGGAGTCTGAGACCGAATCACTGACCTACCTTAGTCTGTACCGCGGAGATTCCGATGACTTTTCTATTTACGCTGATGATTCCAAAGACCAAGGCTGGATGGCTGCTGCAGCAGTCTGCTCTGGCTATATCCTCTGACTTGCTGAACTGAGGGAGTCTGACACTGAATCACTGACCTACCTTAGTCTGTACGTGGAGATTCAGATGACTTTTCTATTTACGCTGATGATTCCAAAGACCAAGGCCGGATGGCCGCTGCAGCAGTCTGCTCTGGCTACACTACAAATATGGAACTCACATACCCAATCAAATCTCAATTACAGTGCAGAAGACCCAGCATTCTTTCTTGCATTGGAATACATCGAGGTTTCCACCTAAACAGATTTTGTTGTTTATTGTGATTCATTTCATGTCTCATGGCTGGTTGTTGCTAGCCTCAAGACAGACCACCCTTTTGGTGGCAAAGGTCATAAGGAAAATGAACCTACTGGCAACGGCTGTATGACATGCATCTGTGCTGGGTGTCTGACCATGTCGGCATCTCCGGAACGAGCTGCGCAAATAGCTCTGAACTATGACATTGATCTGAGACATTGATCTGAGACTCCTTTTCGCTAATATCAAATCAATATGGCATCATGAGTGGAACGAAAACACAAATAACAAATTGCATGAAATTGTCCAAGGTGTGGGTAAACCACTACAGACTTTTCAGGGAAGTCATCGGGACCAGGTGTTTCTTAGCCACATCGGCCACGCATGACGTACACAATCTTTTCTGTGGGAATTTCCCCGCGAATGCATTGGGTCTCAGTGTCAACTGACACTCAAACACATTTGATTTTTAAACTGTGTTGATTATATGGCCGTAGGCCAACAATTCTATAATGTAAACATCATACAAGATTTGCTTACCAATGTAAGAAAGGTAGATGTTGTAGCCTGTTTGAGGACAGCAGTACTGTACCACCTCATATAGCTTATTCAACCATTAAAATTTTTTTTTTTTTTTTTTTAAATCAATTTAAGAGAAATGATACCATTGAATTTGACCTAGCATTTTGTCGAGATGACCTCCTCCCTCCTCCCCCTCCCCCAGCCCCCCTCACCAGATAGTGTTCTTGTTGGAGTTTACGTCCTTGCAACATCTAAGGCCACCAGCACCATCACCTGGTATCCCACTCAGACACATTATCCTGACACTGAGCAAACCAGCCCTTGCCCTATTCTAATAATACTGAGCGCCTGGCTAGGAAGCGGAAGTCATTGATTTGACTCGACCAGGGCTCGAACCCATGGGTTCGAATCCCACGATCTACCAAAGCAGGAGATAGACACTCAACTTATTCAGATATCCCGTCGGGTCCCCCAGATATATATCTGGTGCACATTATCGATGATTAATTGGAACCATCACTTACATTCACACACACGCGCCCGCGCATGCGCACATACACATTGGCGCGTCTCACCCCTGCACTCAATCAGTTAAAGTTGCATAGTCCGATGAAAACATAAAATGTGACAGGGGGTATCGGGTGATGGCCATGTGCCGACAGCACAGTATTCCATCGGGGCGGCACTATATATCACTATACAACTGTCACCAGTGCGCGCTGTCACAAGTCAATGCCTCACCCTTACATCCTGTTATTGCTTTAGATGTTACTAGGACCTGAACCCCAATAAACCAACCCAAACTGGTTCGTCGCGTACCTAAATGTCTAATAGATTAGCCATTCCGAAAGAATGAAGTGATCGGCTTGTTGCTGTCGGCTATGCACTTATTGTATGACGCACGTGAAATGAAATGGCTTTTGGAAAATTAGTCGGCAGTTATTTGATTGCATAGATACCGTTGTATTAAAACACACACAGGGAGTGTTGGGTGGGTGGGGGGGGGGGGGCACCATAGGCAGAAAGACGCTCGAATATTTATATCAACCACTTCTCCCCCACGCTCCTTCTCACACAAACTCATCCATATATGCATGTACAAAAACAGCCCCACTGTTGCATATTGTTATTCTTGTATTGTTATGGGCGTTGATGCAAATGGGAAATATTGCGCCTACAGCAGGGTTCGAACCGACACTACTAGTACTAGCATCATAACCGTTAGGATAGCTAGGCTCTCTGATGTTATCACCCTATCTATGTCTACCTATATATGGTGCTTTTTGCCTGAGATGTCATCGCAGACTACTGCACTAATACTTTCATCTTTTTAAGTTATCATTTTATTTATTATTATTATTTTAGTAACTGTAATTTTAATTGAATAATTCCTTTTGTTAGCACTGAAGCATCAGCCGTCCGGTTCTTTGAGTTTTGTGTCCTGGCAACATCTAAGGTCATATCAGGACGGGTACCGTCTTGTGACAGTGCACACTCATGGCGACTTTATAGTGCTGCCCCACTGGGAAATCAGGCCGCTGGCACCATGACCTGGGCCTATATGCATGGGTGGCTTTTGGTGTTACAGCCTGATACCGTTTAGCTATCACCGATGTCGGGAAGTGTGTCAAGCAGTATGCAGGAGCGCGTAACACTTACATTATAGCTAAACGTGAAGTAATTTATAGATTTGGGAAATCCCTCGATTCGACAATATGAATAATGCCGCCAATGCGGCGGTGGCGTTAATATCGGTTCGAATTTAGGGTTAATTTGATTAAATTTCACTTATGGCATATGTAATTCTGTTAAATAAGACAGCATTTAATAGATTTGGACCTAATATATTGCCGCCGATGCGGCGGCGGCGGCGGCGATTTGTTTTGTTTAAATTTGTCGATTCGACAGTATGAATAATGCCACCAATGCAGCGGCGGCGTTAATATTGCTTCGAATTTAGGGTTAATTTAATGAAATTTCACTTATTGCGTATGTAATTCTGTTAAATATGATAGCATTGAATAGATTTGGGCCTAATATATAGTCGCCGATTTGGCGGCGGCGGCAATGTTAGTTTTGTTGATGTGAGACAGTATGGATATCGACATCGAAGCAGCGGCGGCGATTTGTTTACTTTACATTCGTCGATTCGAAAATATTAATATCGCCGCCGTTGCGGCAGCAGCATTAATCTCGCTTCGATTTTAGGGTTAATTTAATAAAATTTCACTATTTGACTATGTAACTCTGTTAAATATGACAGCATTGAATAGATTTGGCCCTAATCAGTACCTAACACCTCCTGTAAACCAGCTATGGAACGGGTTGACCGTAACCTAGTTTAAGCTTGTGGTGTTAGGCCTAACACTACTCCATGCATACCGACTTTTCGGCGCTAAACCAGAAATCCCGTCTAAATGCGTTTTGGCTCGCTAACACTGCTTCATGCATATGGTCCCTGATATCCCACTAAATCACATTTTCCTGACACTGAACCAACTAGCCCTTGCCCTATCCTAATAATGCCAAGCGCCAGGCTAGGAAGCGACAAGTATACATTTTTAACTCATTGGTTTGACTCGACCAGGATTCGAACCGGTGGGTTCGAAACCCACGATCTACCAAAACGGGAGACAGACGCCCAACTCATTCGGCCATCCCGTCTATATACCCCGGATAAATAACGCTTCCGAGATTTCCACAACACACCCTGTGTGCATTTAAACTAAATATTTTCAGATTTTTTTTTTTATGTAAAGAATTGAACGAGAAAATAATGAGAGTGGAAATGTAAGTTTCCCGGCTGCACCATTGTCAACAAGAGCTGTGTGGGTAATACATCACTCTACTTCCCTGGCCGTGCAACCTGCTGAGGAGCAGGCAACAAGGAATGGCCTGTGCATGTATGGCACTGACACAGCTGTATAGTAAAGCAGTAATATTTGAGGCCCGGCGTGGACAGTGGTGACGGGCCGATAATGGAAAATAAGGAAGAAAAATGGGTTAAGTTGTATCACCATGTATATTTTATAGCAACAAAAACACGATGATAAATAGCTTCTATGTAGGAAGAAGGTCGAGCTCCGGAGTAGACTCACCGTGTCGTGAGTGGGTGGTGATTCATAAATTAAAGCCATTATATCATATGTTGTATATATTATATTATTTATTATCATCATCATCATCATCATCATGCTGTCAGTCGCGATGCAACAAAGACTGCTTTCATTATTTGAATGCCGCTCTCCATTTAGCTCTCTGCCGTGAGAGTTGCGTCCAAGCGTCGGTCTTAATGTCTCTCAGCTTCAGGTTTCTTTTGATGGTATCCTTGAACCGGAGACGAGGGCGCCCTCTCTTTCTGTAGCCAGAAGACAGTTGAGAATAGAGGATCTGCTTTGGTAGCCTGTCTGATGACATCCTCATGAGGTGTCCAGTCCACCGGAGATTCTTTTTGATCAGAAGATCTTCCATAGAGGGCAGCCCCGTCCGTTCGAGTATTTCCTTATTTGTCACTTTGTCCTTCCAGGTTAGCCTCATGATTGAACGCAGATGTCGCATCATGAAGGCATGCAGCTTTTTCATCTGTCGTCTGTACACTGTCCAGGCCTCGGCTCCGTATAGTAGGGTGGATAGCACGATTGCACGGTAGATCTTACCTTTGACCTGAATGGACACATGGTGGTTGTTCCAGAGTCTCTGGTGTAGTCGGCCGAAAGATGCGCTAGCCTTGGCCATCCTCCTCTGTATTTCAGCATCAATGCGTCCATCACTTGATATAGTGCTTCCGAGATAGGTGAATTCCTGAACAGAGTTCAGCTCGTTTCCGTCAACCATGATCTCCTCCTCTCGGGTTCTTGTAGAGTTGGGTTGGTACAGCACCTCCGTCTTCTTGATGTTAATCTTCAGGCCAAACTTCTTTGATGCATTGGAGAAAGCGTCCACTATTTTCTGGATCTCTTCAGCAGAGTGGGCAACCAGTGCACTGTCATCTGCGAATAGTAGCTCTCTCACCAGTATCTGAGTAGTCTTGGTCTTCGCTCTGAAGTGTGCGACATTGAATAGGTCAGCGCTCTGTCTGGACTATTTATTATACATATATATATAATGTATATTATATATCATATATATCATAGTATATCTTATGTATATATATATATATATATATATATATAATATATACCATATATTTTGTATATATTATTATATATATTATATATATTACATATATTACATGTTATACGTAATATATATATAATACATATAATACATATAATATATATAACATATAATATATATAACATATATTACATGTTATATATGTTATATATATTATATATGTTATATATATTATATGTATTATATATATATTACGTATATTATATGTATTATACGAGTGCAATTACCCAGAAACTGATTATTTATGAACTGTCTCATCGGTGACACTACACCAGCTTAACTGACATTCCTCCAGTCATTTACTGGTCAGGGCTTCTGCCGCATCTTCCTCGCCTGTCTCCGGCTCACGCCTGTACGACTCGCTCCATTATATATATTATATGTAATATATATATTATGTAAATATATGTATGTATAAATTATATGTTATGCCATATTATTAGGTTATATATTATAGTTGGTCAGTCGTTAGAGTGTTACGACCTGGCAAGATTTAAGGTCATATCAGGACGTGGTGCCTAGTATATGTTATATATATTATATATATATTATATATATTATATATATTATATATATTATATATATTATATAATCTATGTAATATGTCATAAATATAATATGCACACACACATATACAGGCTTGTTTTCAATGCTGGTCTGTTGTAGTGTTGGTGTTATCTTACCACACAGTAGGTGCTGATAAGGTATTTGATTGCCTGCTGTGTGTATTTATACATTCAGTTATTGCTAAGTGCCATATGTACATGCAAAGCCATGTGTGGCAGCACATACTGTGTCAATATGGCAATTGCCAGATTGCTTCACCACCACTGGCATTGTTCCTTTTATTTTTGGGGGTAAATATTTTATTCATTTGAACATATAATTTTGTCAGCGCCGAATCACTGGTGTTTCCAGCTGTTGAGACTGTCGCATTTGGGTTTGTACATGGTGATGTGGGAGTTGAATGTGCTGTATTGTGTGCAGCAGACTCCACTTTGAAAGAATGTGTGCCTGGTTCCATTGGTCACCACCAGGCGTGCATATCCGGTATATATCTAGCTGAATACCGCAAATGCGTAACCCACATCCAACAACAGGATTTATTTCCAATAGCCATCAAGTCATATAGTGATATAGTGATATAGCGATATAGCGAATGGTAGACAGGAAGTGTGAACACTTATTTGTCTCTCTCTCTCTCTCTCTTTTTTTTTTTGTTGTTGGTACATTAGTTGTCCCAAGCAGAGGAAATCTCAGTCACAGACGACTGGTCTTCCCCACTCCACTGCTGGTCGATAGAAAGCCTGAGCCTACACTTTTACCGACCCAAGGGATTTTTAACCTCCCACACCACATAGACATGGTATGAGAGCAACCGGCCTTTGATGACGCTGTAAGTTATACACAGCGGTGGAAATCCAAATTGGCAGAGATGGGGACACGGGGAATCGAACCGCCGACCCTCAGATTAGGAGTCTGACCTAGAAAAAAAAGTCAGACACTCTAACCACTCCGCCACAGAGAATGCCACAAAAATGATGCATTCATTGTCAGTGGTGGGAAAAATCTGTATTCATCTGAAAGGAATCTTCCTTATATGGACATGTGATATGTTGTGACGTAAGTACATAGGCTGATGTAAGATTATTTTAGAACTAAGTGTATCTCCCAAAAACACATATATATATATATATGTATTTAAATGTAGATAATATAGTATATAGTCGATATATTCAACATATGTCCAATAACACAGTTATGGGAATATAAACACGGACACTATACACCTTCAGTTTCTCGATTGTCTTCCCGCCCATACAGGACACGATATACTATTATGTAAGGGCCTAGTTCGCATTTCTGCCACGGCGGCGCCACCTGCGAGCGGACTTTATCACCCGTTGGTCGGCACTCACAGAGTATACCTTTTGCAACTGAAACACCAAATGTGATTAAAGATCTGATCAGTGATTTTACAATGTATTCCTTACGTGAATAGGATAAACACCTTCATGAAGGATCACACTGAGAATGATGACTTGAAAATGTAGACTTGTTGCTTCCTAGCAAGGCGCTTGGCATTATTAGGATAGGGCAAGGGCTGGTGGGCTCAGCGTCAGGATATTGTGAATGAGTACGATGCCAGGTCATGGTGCTGGTGGACTGGTCTCCCAGTGGGGCAGCACTATAACTTCGCCATTAATGTGAACTGTCACAAGTCGGCACCCATCCTGATATGACGTTACATGTTGCCAGGATGTAAAACTCCAACAACCACCCACACGCTTATAATGGGCTATTTGAGCTCGAACACAGTAGATTAGACGTTGAGTGCCCCCATGGCTATTATTAGTAGTTGCGTGACGTCATATGGAAAGGGAAGGGTGGACTTATATTGGTTGGTTATAAGGCACAGTCAAAAACCATCAATTTTACTTTAACTTTAAGTGATAGTAGGGTTTGTAATATGTCCTAGCTTATGTCGCCGAGGACAACCATTCAGGCTAAATGACCCTAATAGCCACAGCTTGGCCATAGGGTAGCTATTACTTAGACCATGTCTGGGCTCTAAATAATTCTTAAAGAATGGGTTGATTCAAGCTATTCTAACTATTGTCATATTCAATCCTGATCATCATCATCATCATGCTGTCGGTCGCGATGCGACAAAGACTGCTTTCATTACTTGACTGCCACTCTCCATTTAGCCCTCTGCTGTGAGAGTTGCATCCATGAGTCGGTCTTAATCTCTCTCAGCTTCAGGTTTCTCTTGATGGTATCCCTGAACCGGAGACTGGGGCGCCCTCTCTTTCTGTAGCCAGAAGACAGTTGAGAATAGAGGATCTACTTTCGTAGCCTGTCTGATGACAACATTTCATGAAAGCTGCCTGTAAAAGTGTTGAAGTGCTGCTGGCTTTTGCAAGTTACCAGCGGCACTCTCTCGGGGAGCAAATAGAGGTTTCACACCGGCAAGAACATGTCAAGACAGGCGCAAAACTATTTGTCCCTGCAGTGGCTGGTCGGGAGATGTTGGGAGTTCCATACATCAACCGCCCTTAATGCTGCCACAGTGACATGGTTTTCTGTTTAGGGTTTGCTCCCTTAGCCTTCGGTTCTGTCAAGGACCTGTACCACAAGGCAATGGTTTCCAACTCTGCAAGGCAGGGGCGTCAAACTCCCTGAGGTATTGCTATACCTGCATACACATGTGATAATGTGAATAAATAAGGCCTCAGTCATACTATGGCTTGCGACCACTTTGCAACGACTTTGCAACCAAAGACTGATGACCTCGCGGGAAAAAAAGCAAAATAAGATACGAAAAACAACGGTCAGCGATCTGTCGGCGATTGGTCAGCAACCAATCAGCAACCGGTCGCAATTGCTGAAAATGGTCGGCGATCACCGGTTGACCGTTTTGGTCACAAGGAGGCTTTTAGTGCAGCATCTGCAACCTCCTTGCGACCAAAATGGTTGCTAGGAGGTCGCCGACCACTTTACGCGTGCCCCTATTTGGTGATCGCAAAGTGGTCGCAAACGATTGCAATCATAGTGTGAGTGGAATATAAATTTGTGTTGGTCATGTCACTTCCTCTTTAATGTTCAACATAGAATATTGAGGGTTGTGGTATGCTCGTCCATACCGTTGTCTATGCTAATTAGTGAACATTATACCAAGATCAATAATTTCAAAAATAGATAGATAACTGTAGTCTGTTTAACAAGGCTCTCTGCACGCACCATCTACATCCTGCACTACATTAAAACCGTGTACATTTCATTCACAGGCCTTTATTGCCTCATGCAATGAGACATTCGCTGAAATACGATATCCGCATCTTGTTATGTAAATCAGGATTATGATTTGATTAGGACTTCAATGATTTAGTGCAACCCTAGCTTATTCCCACCTTTTATTTTTACTTTCATCACCCACTTGATTACAATCTGTCCCAGGAGTCATTGCGTGTCCATATCCCAATTAGTTTCCACTGTGTAAGGCGCCGGTGTGGCGTGCTCAGCCGTGTCCCGTGCTCAGCCGTGTACCTATACTCAAACTCAAGGTATTGTCAATGGTCGTCAGTCACTAACCATATAAATTTAATATAATGTTGTTGGTAAAGATGTTTTCTATATGTGTACCAAGCGATTTGTTTCTAGGTGGTGTGGTTTTAGAGATATTTCACTTTTCCTGGATTTTCTGTATGAAGATTGCTCACCACCATTGACAATGCCTTGAGTTTGACGGTATGCGCAGTGTAAAACATTAGTTTTAATCAAAATTAATAGAAATCAAGAACCCTAACCTTATAAATTTAATATAATCTTGTTGGTGAAGATGTTTTCTATATGTGTACCAAGCGATTTGTTAATAGGTGGTGTGGTTTTAGAGATATTTCACTTGTTCTGTATTTTCTGTATGAAAATTACTCACGACCATTGACAATGCCTTGAGTTTGAGTATAGGTACATGGCTGAGCACGGGACACGGCTGAGCACGCCACACCGGTGCAATTTGCAGGAACTGGTTTCCATCGTATGGCGACCGGACTTCACATACATGGCTTTAGTTTAATTTGATTTCACTAATCAGCTCTGTTCAACACACGGCCCAGGGTGCCCCGACACCAAAAAGGATTTAGATGCAATTTTACTTATTGTTGCAGCAGCTGGTTGGTTGGTTGGTTGTTGGAGTTTTACCTCCTTGCAAAATCCAAGGTCATATCAGGACGGGTACCGACTTGTGACGACAGTGTGCACTTACGGTGACTTGATATTGCTGCCCATCTGGGAGACCAGGCCGTCAGCACCATGACCTGATATCCCACTCAGTCACATTATCCTGACACTGAGCCAACCAGTTCTTGCCCTATCCCAATAATGCTGTGCGCCTGGCTAGGAAGCGGCAAGTGTCAACTTTGTAAGGCATTGGTTTGACTCGACCAGGAATTGAACTCCCGACCTTCCGCACTGGAGGCATACGCTCTACCGATTCAGCCGCTGCGCCCGGTAGTAGGTGTTGGTTAATAATAATATGCGCTTCTCTAGAGGTAGTTGACTAGGTTTATATCCGCCATTCTATGCTTCGTGGGGTTTTAACTCCCAGAAACATTTAAAGTAATATCGGCAATGCACTTCTTTCCAAGTCTGTAATAATCCCTAGCATATGTCACTGATGACAATCATTCTGGCTGAGTGACACAAATAGCCACAAACACTTGCAGCACGTTTATTGATGATTATATACAGGCATGTGATTTCTCCGGTTTTAACCGGAATTCCGTTTTTTTTCTGGCTGCCGAAACCGGAATTCAGTTTTTTTTTGTAATTCCGTTTTTGTTCTGGCTGCCGAAACACCTCTGAAATACACTATTTTCATCCCTCTCGCGACTCAGTGGGATGTGGTGTACCCACGATAACCTAAGCAAATTGCCAGGCTTTTTTTCCAGCGCTGTATATAGTGCTGCCCCACTGGGATGCCACGCAGCTGGCACTATGAACCGATATCCTACTCAGTCATATTATTCTGACCTTAAGCAAATCAGCCCTTGCCCTAAGCACCAAGCAAGGTAGCGACATGTATCAATTTTGTAAGTCAATGTTTCACTAGGCCGGGGATTGATCTCACGACCTCCTGCACAGGAAGCAGGCGCTCTACTGGTTAAGCCATCCCATCCTGTCCCTCCGTCATTGCGCACGTGTTTTTGCACTGTGAGGTGTGCGTAGTAAACCAGCTAAGCGTTGCTATGCGACTATACCCAAACATCCCTGTACATGTCCCAACTCCACTAATGTATTTTCAAAGTCTCTTACAGTCACCACTGTACGTACACCTGCTTTTGTTGCAATGGGAGTTGCGGAGGTGTGTGAGTGTGTGTGTGTGTTTCAGGGGTGCGTGGGGTGGCCGTTGCGCCACCTGCTAGAACGTGTCACCTGATGTTATGAGCCACTTGGTGGAAGTATAATCTATGCATATGCAGTCATGCCCAAGAGTGTACTTTAAAACTAACAACAGCCATGCACAACGTCCACATCTCATTGTTAATACCAACAAATGTCTCCCGAGAGAGGACAGCAGTGCGTAGAATATGCTTATTCTGAATAGCCATATTTATTACACAGCTCTATGGTCACTTGAGGTAGACCTTCTGATATTTTACCACCAATCCCGTTGATTTTCTATTTTCGCTGATGGAGTATTAATGGCTGCGTCATATTTATACGTTCGTTGGTTGTTGGAGTTTTACATCCTGGCAACATCTAAGGTCATATCAGGATGGGTACCGACTTGTAACAGTGCACACTCATGGCGACTTTATAGTGCTGCCCCATTGGGAAATCAGGCCGCCGGCACAATGACCCGATATCCCACTCAGTCACATTATCCTGACACTGAGCTAACCAGTCCTTTGCCCTATCCTATTATTAATGCTGAGCGCCAGGCTAGGAAATGACAAGTATCAATTATTTAAGTCAATGGTTTGACTCGACCGGGAACCAAACTTCCAACCTTATTTTGTGTATATGGTTTTAATACCCAATGCTTCTCTCCTTCTTGAGTGGGATATCAGGTAATCAGGTAATGGTGCTGACGGCCTGGTCTCCCAGTGGGGCAGGACTATAAAGTCGCCATGAGTGCACACTGTCGGTACCCGTCCTAATATTACCTTAGATGTTGCCAGGACGTAAAACCTCAACAACTAACCATTTCTCTTTCTTACATTGCGATTCAAATCCTGGATCAAAATTGAAGAGCATTAGTTTTAAATGTTATGTTCTCTGTTTCTTTTTTGTATCAGGACGAGGGTTCGTTCCAAATGAAGAAGCCAGCTCGTGAGCTGCTCAAGCAGCTGGGCAGTGACAAGTCTGAACTGCTCAGCTGGCGCGACATGTGGGCTATGGTCACCGTCAAGAAGGGTAAGTCTATCTCTCCTCAGCAACCACAACTACAACCAATATGTGTGGAACACTGACCCAGTTCGGGATTCGAACCTAGGTTCCTTCCCTTCGTCAGATGCGTGCTGGCGTTCTGCTACTAGAGCAAGGCGATCATTTTATATATTTTTATTGCATCTTCATGGCATAGAAATTGAAAGATGGTCATAATTATTGTCGGTGGTGAGTGGGTAGGTGCGTGAACGTGTGAGTGGATGAATGAGTAGGTGGGTAAGTGGGTGGATGTGTGTGCATGGATGAATGAGTGGATGAATGATTGGTTGAGTGGGTGGGTGAGTGAATGGGTGAATATATGAGTGGATGCATGGGTGAGTGAGTGAGTGAATGAGTGAGTGAAGGAGCGAGTGGGTGAATATGTGAGTGGGTGAATGAGTGGGTGAGTGATTGGGTGAATGAGTGGGTGAATAGGTGGGTGGGCGAACATGTGAGTGGGTGAGTAGGTGAGTGGTGGGCGAGTGGGTGAATGAGTGGGTGAGTGAACATGTGAGTGGGTGGGTGAGTAGGTGACTGGTGGGCGAGTGGGTGAATGAGTGGGTGAGTGAACATGTGAGTGGGTGGGTGAGTAGGTGACTGGTGGGCGAGTGGGTGAATGAGTGGGTGAGTGAACATGTGAGTGGGTGGGTGAGTAGGTGACTGGTGGGCGAGTGGGTGAATGAGTGGGTGAGTGAACATGTGAGTGGGTGGGTGAGTAGGTGACTGGTGGGCGAGTGGGTGAATGAGTGGGTGAGTGAACATGTTAGTGAGTGGGTGAGTAGGTGACTGGTGGGCGAGTGGGTGAATGAGTGGGTGAGTGAACATGTTAGTGGGTGGGTTAGTAGGTGACTGGTGTGCGAGTGGGTGAATGAGTGGGTGAGTGAACATGTTAGTGGGTGGGTGAGTAGGTGACTGGTGGGCGAGTTGGTGAATGAGTGGGTGAGTGAACATGTGAGTGGGTGAGTAGGTGAGTGGTGGGTGAGTGGGTGAATGAGTGGGTGAGTGAACATGTGAGTGGGTGAGTGAGTAGGTGGGTGAATGTGTGAGTGGGAAAATGAGTGGGTGAATGAGTAGGTGAGTGAACATGTGATGGTGATGCCATGTCAGAAACAAAGGCCATCTTCCTAACGGTTCCTGGCGGTGACATAAGGAAGATATTGTTAATATTTAAATTAAGATCTGTGTATTCTGATGTGAAAAGATCATATATATATATATATATATATATATATTTATATATATAAATATATGTATATATTATATATATCATCATCATCATGCTGTCGGTCGCGATGTGACAAAGACTGCTTTCATTACTTGACTGCCGCTCTCCATTTAGCTCTCTGCTGTGAGAGTGATGTCCATGAGTCTGTCTTAATGTCTCTCAGCTTCAGGTTTCTCTTGATGTACATTTCATGAAATCTGCCTGCAAAAATGTTGAAGTGCTGCTGGCTTTTGCAAGTTACCAGCGGCACTCTCATGGGGAGCAAATAGAGGTTTCACACTGGCAAGAACATGTCCAGACAGGCGAAAAACTATTTGTCCCTGCAGTGGCTGGTCGGGAGATGTTGGGAGTTCCATACATCAACCGCCCTTAATGCTGCCACAGTGACATGGTTTTCTGTTCAGTGTTTGCTCCCTTAGCCTTCGGTTCTGTCAAGAACCTGTACCACAAGGCAGTGTTTTACAACTCTGCAGGGCAGGGGGGGGGGGGGTCAAACTCCCTGAGGTATTGCAATACCTGCATATGTGTATATTATATATATATATATATATATATATATATATATATATATATATAAGGCATGTGATTTCTCCGGTTTTAATGGGAGTTCCGGTTTTTTTCTGGCCACCGAAAGTGGAATTTCAGGGGTTCTTTTAATTCCCTTTGTTACTGGTTGCCGAAACACCTCTGAAATACACTATTTGCATCCCTGTCGTGACTCAGTAGGATGATGTGTGTCCCCTTGATAACCTAAAAAGAATTTTTTTTTTCCTGCACCCAATCACATGCAGCATATATACACACCACATATATATATATATATATATATATATATATATAATATATATATATTATATATATAATTTAAATATACCATCATGCAGTGAATAGTGGAACCATCTTCTTAAATTATAACCACAACTATGACAAGCCTGGTTAATCGGTTTCTTTCGATACTAAATAACTTCCAACTATGCTGTAAATACTAATTAAAATATGCAGCTGCTTTCTTTTTTTGTTGAAGTTATTTGTTAGTTATTGCATCAGGCGCACGACAGCGATTTCGGTTTATGTCTGGAAATATCAAATGAAACGGTACTTACCTCATACCTGCAGGCTGATATGTTGTAGAGAACTGCATTATGGGACAGCCACCATTGACGGGTACCCTGACAATTATGGTATTGTCATGGGGGTGATGAAAATGGGAAATATTGCGCCTAAGGCGGGCCTCGAACCTACATCTCTTTGCATTCCGGGCCAGTATGCTAACCATTTCACTACCTAGGCTCCCTGATGGCACCACACTGAGAGGTCAGTGCAGACCACTACACTTGTCTCCCTGGAATTGTAAGTCTTTTAATGCTTACAATTACATACATACAGGCAATGCACTTACACATACACAGGGTAGGTTCAACAACTATACAGCGCGTAGCTTGTATCGGATCATGGTCACAGCAACCAGTGTCATGGGGGTGATGAAAATGGGAAATATTGCGCCTAGAGCGGGACTCGAACCCACATCTCTTTGCATTCCGGGCCAGTGTGCTAACCATTACACCACCTAGGCTCCCTGATGTCACCACACTACCCACGCCTAGCTGTCTATGTGGCTCCTTGCCTGAGAGCTCAGTGCAGACCACTACATTATTTAATCTCGGTAGATGCGTGGCATTCCTTTCGATTTAAAAATTGATAGCCGTGCGTTTGTGCGCGTTCCCCTCAATATAATTAGCTCAGATGTATTCATGAATTATCATCACCTATGAAGCTGACCGGCGGGAAAGTGTGTGGGGGGGGGGGGATTAAACTGAAGTTATCTATGTGAAGCAATTTGACAAAATCAAATAAATCAAGGTAAGTCATGAATTTGTATCGCAACACTCACAAAGTAGACGAGGGGGGGTATTAAACTGAAATTATTGATACGAAACAATTTTACCAAATTAAATAAATCAACGTATGGTATTTGTGTCAAGGACGCTTTATGAGAGATGGAGGGAAGAAAGTCACAGTATGATTGTTAATCGTTGATGTCAGTATATGTGGGACAAGACAAGCAGGAAGGCAGGCTTTTAGAATAGTTCAAGTTACATAGTCCGATAGTTTTGAATTTCTGTAGTTTTTCTGAAATAAATATATGAATTTGATTGTATAGTAATATCTTACTTTAGTTTGAAGTAATTTATATCGTAAATGGGTAACTTTTGAGATATTTGAAAGGTAAACACGTTAAATTAGTTTTGGCAAGGTAATTAATCCCTTATCCGAAATCCTTGGGGCCAGTTGTATTTCAGAATTCAGAAATTTTCAGATTTCAGAATAACGGTAGTAATCAAACATGGGGTTTCCCTATTCCTGCCATATCAGGAATTTGTACTTGGCGACAAATTTGATATTCCCAGTATACCGGAAATATGGCATGACAGAGTTACGTTTTGCATCAGCATTTTCAGTGGTGAATTGTATCCGTCTGTGTGTCTGTGCATGTGTGTGTGTGTGTGTGTGTGTGGAAGCAGCTATGAAATAGGATGCAACGGGGAGGGCTAAGTTGGTTGTTGGAGTTTTACATCCTGGAAACATCTAGGGTCATATCAGGACGCGTACCTACTTGTGACAGTGCACACTCATGGTGACTTTATAGTGCTGCCCCACTGGGGAAATGAGGCTGCTGACACCATGACCTGATATCCCACTCAGTTGCATTATCCCGACACTGAGCCAACCAGTCCTTGCCCTATCCTATTAATAGCAAGCACAAGGCTAGGAAGCGACAAGTATCAATTTGATAAGTCATTGGTTTGACTCCTCCGGGAACCAAACTCCCGATGTCCCACACGTTAGGTCTGCGCGCTATCGATTCGGCCACCATGCCCGGTGGGAGGGGTATGGGGAGGAGGTGATGAGTGGGGGTTGGGAGGGGGGGATATAGAGTATATTGTAGGCTTTAAATACGCCTTATATTTAACCAGATTTAGTGAGTTAACTCCTAGACCAGCCATGAGCAACCATACAAAATACAAAAGCCTCTCCCTCAGTAGAACCAGTTCAAGTTGAGCTGAGGTCCCCCCAAATTCACCACCCACTCACCCGTACACGCGCACACTCACTCACCCACCCACCCACTCACCAACGGCAAGCACTGCCCCCTATTGGCCACCACATAAATTACGAGCGGACGCTGACCCCTGTACCCGGGTCATCTTCCCTCAGCGCTCGCCGCGCCGCCTAGCGCCATGTTCAATTATCACAGCGCCTACCCCTATCTAGATGGTGTTTAATGTGCTTAAATATCAATTTACACCCCCACCCCCGTCAATGCTGGACCGCACATCCAGCCCCGTGATGAAGGAGGGTGTGGGTGGGGGGAGGGTGGGGGGAGGTGGAGGTAAGTAACCGGACTTGGAAGAGGTAGGCGATGGTCTGTAGGATATTATGAAATAATGAATCTAAGATTAGACTATGTAGGCGATGGGAGCAAAGAGAGCATCATACTTCATAGATAGATGCATGGGTTGCTGGCAGCAATACATGTCACTGGAACAGGACTATAGAGTCATCATAAACAGTGATTAATAGTGTAATTCAGCCCTAATGGCCATTCTCAGCTGGTAGAGCTATTCTTAGTAGTTCTAAGTACAATTAAATAATTAATAGTTCTAGATTTGTTAGATTCAGTTAAAATATAGTTAATATTCATGTAAAAACACTGGTTAAATTCAGGATGCCTAATACAGCATTGTTCGCAATGTTGTCACTATGTTTGATTCGGTGGGAATGGCATGCCACCTGCCCCGCCTGCTATGCTTTTGGACTTGACTTTGCGTGGATGGACGAGTCCACTGTCCATCCACCTGATTGGCCAGCAGGCTTTCACACCTTTCTTCCCGCTGTCTTCGGCTTGCCGCTCTCTCCTCACTTATCGGTGAGCAGGCAATGCATACATTTCCACTACTCTCTGTATTACTACTCCATTTCCCCTTTTCCACCCACCAATCTTACTAACACATGTGATTTGTCTTTAGGCCTGAGACCTGGGCTTGTACACTTCTGTCCACCTACAATGAACTCTTGTTAACTGCACTTTTCTTGTCATTCCTGAAGATAAGGTTTTGTTTGTTTAATGTAGTTTTAGGTCCTGGCAATATCTCAGGTCATATCAGGAGGGATACCGACTTGTGACAGTGTGCACTCATGGCAACGTTATTGTGCTGCCTGACTGGGAGACCAGGCCACTGGCACCATGACTCAATATCCCAGTCAAATTATCCTGATAATAAGCTAACCAGTCCTTGTGCTATCCTAGTACTGCCGAGTGCCACGGATGTGTTCTCCATGGTGAAGTGGTTAGAGTGCTGACTTTTTTCTAGGTCAGACTCCTAATCTGAGGGTCGGTGGTTCGATTCCCCGTGCCTCCACCTCTGTCAATTTGGATTTCCACCGCTGTGTATAACGTACAGCATCATCAAAGGCCAGTTGCTCTCATACCATGTCTATGTGGTGTGGGAGGTTAAAAATCTCTTGGGTCGGTAAAAGTGTAGGCTCGGGCTTTCTATCGACAAACTGTCTAATGGTGAAAACAAGTCTATTCAGACTTATCCATGATAGCCAGTATAGATCTTCAAGAAGGCTAAGTAGCGACAAATATTAATTTTGTAAGTCATTTTCTTTACTCGACTGGGAATCATAACATCTGTTGACCTTCCTAGCATGGCGTATTTGGTTTTCCCCCATATGATTACGCGGTATCTTGGTCCGTCACTGCTGACAATCATATAGCTCGACCTGCCAAGGTCCTGGTACAGCTTTTTGTGGGAACGACGTCTTATGTCGCCATTCAAAACACGCCAATCTCACCTGCAGTGCAGGAACCCTGCAATAATAAGCGATTATTGCCCATATGGAGCTAGCATTGTGCTGCCTGAGAAACTAGCGTGGCTATTGACTACTGACAGGTCAAACTGAAGTCCATGCGCATTCCTGGAGGCCCCTAGATTAAAGACTTTTTTTGTCAATGTAATTTAATTACTTTACCTCTCTTAAGGGGCTGTCACATTAGGGTTTTTTGCGGGAGCGTATGGCGGCGTAGGCGCGTTACGTCATATATGTCGGCATACGCCGTATATGCTACTCATACGCTACTCATACGCTACTCATACGCCGCCAGATGCCGCCAGATGCCGGCTTATGTGAAGCGTATGAGGCATACGCCGCCATACGCTTTCATAAATCCGTCCGTCCAAATTTTGTTTGTGCATGCTAAAAAAAAATCGACCTATGAGGGCGTATGGCCCATACTGTCAAAAAATGTCACAGCACGCTCCCATACGCTCCTCATACGCTCCTCGTACGCTCCTCGTAGGTTCCACATACGCTCAAAACCACCCGAAAGGTCACCAAATGTCATCATAGGCCGGCACGCGCAGGACCTACGTAGGTTTTCAATACGCTCCCGCCATACGCCGTAATGTGACAGGGCCTTAACACTCAGCCACTCAGCTTTTCGATCAGTTGATAATGAATTTTCAAATTGCATAATAATGTTGTTTTTTTAGATAGATATATTAGGTCGATCAAAATTGATAAGAATCTAGGTCATACTTTAAATTTACAGGTCAGTCTAGTTTAGCTGTAGTATATACCGACTGGGTGGCCGAATGAGTTGAACGTCCACCTCCAGTTTTGGTAGGTCATGGGATTGAAACTTGGCCGAGTCAAACTTAAAAATGTATACTTGTCGCTACCTAGCCCGGCGCTCAGCATTGCTAGGATAGGGCATGGAGCAGTGGAATGAGAAAGACCAATTGTCTATGATTTAAATTTCCTCTGCTTAATCCACATAATGTACACAACATAATAATATATATATATTTAAATATATACATATATATATTTAAATATAAATATATATTTATATATATATTTAAAAAGAAATATAAAATAGTATAGTTATATGAATCTTACCTGGGTACAGATGATGGATAACTGTTGTTTTCCCGAGGTACAAGCCTCAGATAGTCGTGGGCTAAGGCCCGCCCACCCAACCCCGCCCACCCAACCCTGCCATGACTATAACGTTCGCTTGTGCTGAAACGAAAACATAATAGTATCCATAGAATTTTAAGATAATTTGTTATCCAAATAAGTATGTAAAGATTGCTGGACCCGGATGTGCTTCCTTCTCCCTAGCCCGCGACTATCTGAGGCTTGTACCTCGGGAAAACAACAGTTATCCATCATCTGTACCCAGGTAAGATTTGTATAACTCTACTGTATATATATGCTTGACTTTCATTTGTACTAACCTTTATTTTAAATTTTGTGTTTGTTTGTTTGTTTAATGACCGCCCAGCACACAAGTTTTTGAATTTAAATTTTTTTTATTTATAAGAGCTTACTCTCGAGATATTTGAATTGAAAACATGTAACTGCAATATCGCTAATCAGACATAGACATTATTTGCCCATTTTCAAGCATGGCACTAGCAGTGCAGCACAGGAAACCCGAACTGCAAAAAAGCGCTTACGTAACGTTTGGATATGTAGAATTAAATCTAGCTAATTCTTTTTGTGGGTTATCTTTTTCTCCAAATGTAATGCTTGCATCGGATTATGCAAATTTAGATATACTTTAAACAGTTACCCAGCCATATTAGAATATGTCCCAAAATAATATCCTACTTGGCCAGTCCAATATCAGTTTTATCGGATTGCAATGGATAGTACCATAGAGAGTGCATCAATACCATTTTACTCATTTAAAACCCCTGGTGGTAGATGGCATAGCCGTAGATTGCCTGGGCTGATATGTGGTCTTTTATAAACCATATATCCTAATTGAAACTAACACACCAATATGGCTAACTTTTATATCGGATTATCAATATCCTGCTTATTTTGCTTTATTGGCATCCCGAGAGTGTGTTTCTATGGCAACGCCTCAACGTAGATGATGGCGTATATTGTATGTGCATTTGTCATAGACTACATATGGGGTTGAACTGTATTTAAGTTAACCTATTTATAGTCAAGTACGTAATCCCCCCACCCCACCACTGTCCTCAGCACCCCCCCCCCCCCTCCCCCCCACCCCAACACACTCCCCAGCACCCCCTGCCCATCACCGGGAATGGTGGCCGAATCGGTAGACGGTGGGCCTCGCGTGTGGAAGGTCGGGAGTTCGGTTCCCGGTCGAGTCAAACCAATGACTTATAGAATTGATACTTGTTGCTTCCTAACCTGGCACTCGGCATTAATAAGATAGAGCAAGGACTGGTTGGCTCAGTGTCAGGATAATGTGACTGTGGGATATCGGGTCATGGTGCTGGTGGCATCATTTCTCAGTGGCACAGCACTATAAAGTTACCATGAGTGCGCACTGTCACAAGTCAGTGCCCGTCCTGATATGACCTTACATATTGCCAGGACGTAAAACTCCAACAACCAACCAACCAACCATATGTCAGCCTGTGTGTTATGCAGTTGCCCCAGACAAGTTTAATCAGCACTAGTCTCAGACAAAGACCCTATAACACTAAGACGGAGACCCTATAACACTAAGTGGGGCTTACATCAAGGAGGGGGAGTGGGTCGTGAGGTGTGGTGTGAGAGTGCAGACTGAGGTGGGTGGGGTGAGGGGAAGGAAGGGGGGGGGGGGGGGGGGGGAGGTGGAGAGGAAGGGGGGAAGGGGAGGGAAGGAAGGGGAAGGGGGAGGGAGGTGTGGTGTGAGAGCGCTGGGAAAGGTCGATGAGGAGGGAGATAGGGAGAGGGAAGGGTGGGGATGGGAGGGGGAAGGGGAAGGGTGGTGAGGCCGGGGGAGGGTGGGACGGAGGGGGGAGGGGAGGGTGGGACAGAGGGGGAGGGAGGGGCGTGGAAGGGGAGGGAAGGGGAGGGAAGGGGAGGGCGGGTGAGAGAGGGGGAAGGGTGGTGAAGCCGGGATCGGAAGGGATGCTCGGAGGGAGTGGAGGGGAGAGAGAGTCGGAGACAGTGGGGCAATGAGGGAGGGCGGGGCAGAGGGAGGTGGGGACCAGGCAGTAGGCGCAACATCGGCCAAATCCAAATGACAGGCAATCTCTCTTTTTTTAATTTTAAACTCACCCTCGCGCCTTGTAAGCCTATGTGTTTACATGTGAAACACCAGCCAGCAGCCGGGCTGATCAATCCCACCACAAGATGGCACTGCAAAATTTACATTACCATGGGAGAGATAGGGAGTGAGCCGTCTTAGTGTTATACGGTCTTTGTCTCAGAGAGGATGAGGTTCTGACATTCAAGGCTCTATGATGGATAGAGTGATGAGAATATGAACAATATACCCTCTTGAGACTGCCTTTTCGGATAATTCCCAGAAGTATTTAAGACACAAGTAAAGGAATGAATATATTACAGCCTCCTACTGAATACATTATCGATCTCAATCACTCAGAGGGCCGTCAATAGGGCCTATGTATATTGCCCCACCCCCTCCGCACTTACTGAATTCATCTTCCTGTTTGAATGATGCTAAGGTTGATGGTGATAAGTCAACCAAGTCTTAATCCCTAGCCATACTCAATGTAAAGTGATATACATGTGCTTTAAATAACATATATATATATATATATATATATGTATACCATATATCTATGTAAATATATATGGGTTATTCTATCAAACTGGGCACCACATATTTGGTTTCCACATTAGGATGCTGCTAATTTGTTCTTTCTTTTATTGATTGCAAGTCAAATAATTATTGTATCATCTGTGTATTAAGTATGTTAGCAATAATATATTTATTGAAGCTATCCCAAGAAAGAAATTAAAAGTTTACTTATATGATTTTGTGCTAATGTGAAAAAGTGAAAATTTACACATTTACACTATGCATGTAGCCAAACTTTTTTAAACTTATTTTTAAACTTTTTTCTTGTAAGTCCTAACCTTGTCTGCTTAAGAGTAATCAATAAAATCTTGTTTGACTATGTTGTATAGGTTAACATGAGGTTCTGGAGGTGTCTTTGATTTTCATGTTACACAAGTGATATTAATGTATTGCTCAATTTGTATAAGATCTAATTCAAAAAGTAAAATTAATTTTTTTCAACTCTGACATATGCAAAGCAAGCATACCTTCATAGGACATTGGATTAGGCTATTATTTGGAAGGTTTTTACTATAATTTGATAGGTTTTTACCTTTGGTTTCCATGTCACACTTTCGTGCCCAGTTTTAAAGAATGACCCATATATATTAATTGATGGTATTCATAATTCTTTAATGTGGTCTCTATATATGAATTATATATCCAACAACCAACAACTAAAATGGTCTACTCACACTCACATATGTATCTGCAGAGCTAGTTGTCAAAGTGCGTGCACTGTGGACACCATGCTCTTATCGGTCCTTTTATCTCTTGAGTCTCATATGCCATTGTGTGCGTCGCAGGGCTAAGGACAATGGGAACTAGTGCGCCTAGAGCAGGATTCGAACCTACGGTTCTTGCCATACCGGGGCTAGCGTGTTAACCACAACAATCGCAGCTGTCCTGAGAGTAGAGGACTGCTTCTATTCGGGAAAGTTACATGGTGCAAATTGTCTATTCAACAGGTATTGTACACCTTATTCTATATACCTTTTGTGTAAATAACACTGAATTGAAAAATGGCTGGAAGACCAGTGCTTCGGCACTGACAAAAGACTTATTCAGCAGAATAAACATATTTACTAAGTAATTTGTCAACTTGGAAGTGAGTGGAGTTTGACTAGAACATTGCCGAGAGGTTGCGCGTATTCCACCAGGGATTTTAGGGCCTCAACCATGCTGGCTTTATGGGACCTTCTGCGGTTCCAGTTTACTAATAATTCGCCGTCATTTCGGGACCGCGCTGTGTGTAAGCCCCGTGCCGGCTATTTGTAAGCGGTGGGCAGCAGAAGCAGTGTATTTAATTGGTTGGTTGTTGGAGTTTTACGTCCTTGCAGCATCTAAGGTCATGCCAGGATGGGTACCGACTTGTGGCAGTGTGCACTCATGGCGACTTTATCGTGCTGCCCAACTGGGAGACCAGGCCACCAGCACCATAACCTGATATCCCACTCAGTCACATTATCCTGACACTGAATCAACCAGTCCTTCCACTA
>CM059187.1:46302203-46364057 GCA_030323885.1 Branchipolynoe longqiensis
TAATCTTAGCGATTCAGCCATCCCGCTTGGTCTATTTGAACTAGTGGTTGCCATTAAGACTCATAGTGTAAATATATATATACATATATATATATATACATATGGGATTTTAAGCAGTATATATATATATATATACTACTTAAAATCCCATCCGTTGTGCCGGTAAATGGTTCCTAATTGCCAAACGCAGGTGGCACCTCTGTGAAAGGATTGGTTCTATATAATATGCTGATGGCATGTGTACGGGTATATGGCAGGAGAAGAGCTGAGAGGGGACGCATCATTATTTATATTCCCATAATGCACTATACAGTACATATATATGTGTTACATTTACCATTATGTTAATATAAATTTCCGACAGCCATTTATTTGAAAGGAAACACACTGCCCACGTGATAGTACACCCATGGTACTACTCTCTCTCTCTCTGTGGTACATCAACTATCGCCGAACCCACACCGCTGGACCCCAGTACATATCTGCATGGGGTTTTACATCCTAGCAACATCTTCGGTCATATCAGGATGGGCACCGACTTGTGCTAGTGGCCTTCGTTGCCACTTGTGCTAGTGGCCTTCGTTGGATGGAAACATCTAAGGTCATATCAGGATGGGTACCGACTTGTGACAGTGCACACTAATGGCAAATTTATAGTGTTGCCCCACTGGGAGACCACACCGCCAGCACCATGACCTGATATCCCATTCAGTCACATTGGTCGTAATGCTTGCATTGCGTTTGATGCGAGGTCGGGAAGGAGACCCCCCCCCCCCCCTGCCCCGACCGTTGATGGTTGCATCATTTCCCGATCTTTCTCCCCTTATAACCAGCCCGCCTGGCCACCTCCAGCCACTCGCCCTCCTGCCTCCCAGCACGCCGCCCCTCACCGTTTTAGCCTGACACTGAGCCAACCAGTCCTTGCCCTATCCTAATAATGCTGAGCGCCTCGCTAGGAAGCGACAAGTATAAAATTTTAACTTCATTGGTTTGACTCGACCAAGGTTCCAAACCTTGAGTCCTAATCCCACGATCTACCAAAGCAGGAAACGGACGCTCAACTCATTCGACCACACTGTCTGGTCAGTGGCCCTTGTATGGTGTTATTGTAGGGAGACGGTAGGATGATCGAAGAACTGTTGGTAACACGCGGCCAACCCTGAGTACCCGGATGCTGAGACGCACATGCGGCGGACCGGGCGCGGGTTTGTGCAGTTTACTGAAGCTCTCACTGGACATGGCTCCCGCATCCAATCATATCGATCGTTGCATGTCTTCATGGCCGCAGCCGTGACCAGAACAATTACAGCTTCTCATTGGTTCTTAGTGGTGTGGCTGCCGCTGTCCGCCCCTCAAAACTTCTGCGGCGGCACGCTGCCATCGCGGCCAACCGCACAGAAATCAATATTCGATAGATACAACACTGTTGATCAATAAAAGAAAATTCAAAGAAGAATAAAGGTGCTACTGTATCGTCTGGTCTACCCCTCTAACCCTCTCTAACCCTAACTGTAACCCTAACCTTAGGGTCCTTAGGAACCGGTAAACTTGTGCCACTGAAGGTGGCTGAGGGGACACGTCTCTAATGGAGCAGTCACACTACGACGTGTATTCCGGCGTGCCGCCAACGCGCTTAAATATATTCAACGCGTCGAGAAACGTCAAACTTGACCCAATTTCACCAGGTTCCCACGCTACGCAACACGTCGGCGCGTCGCCCAGCACCGAAAGTTTTGTGCTTGCACAAAACTTTCGGCGCTGGGCGACGCGCGCCGACGTGTTGGTTCAGATGTGCCTGTCACTCAAAGTGTACCGACGTGTACCGACGCGCCGGTAACGCGTCTGTAACGCGTTTGTAACGCGTCCCGACGCTTCCCGACGTTTCGCCCAAAAACCCAACACGTTGCCACGCGTTGTCCAACGCCGGGCCAAAACGTCGTAGTGTGACTGCTCCATAACCCTAACTGTAAATTAGGGTTAGAGACGTGGGTCTAGCCATAACCCTAACTCTAACCCTAACTGTAACTGTAACTCTAATCTTAACTCTAATCCTAAGTCTAACATAACTCTAACCCAAACTCTAACCCTTACTCTAACCCTAACTGTAACCCTAACTCTAACCCTAACTCTAACTCTAACCCTAACTCTAACCCTAACTCTAACCCTAGCTCTAACCCAAACTCTAACCATAACTAACCATAACTCTAACCATAACCCTCACTATAACCCAAACTCTAACCCTAACTCTAACCTTAACTCTAACCCTAACTCTAACCTTAACTCTAAACCTAACCCTAACTAACCCTAAGCAGGTAGTGTGACTGGGGTATGATATAACAATACAGACGATTGGTTGGCAATCTTATAAACTAAAACCTCTCTAACTGACCGCCTCCACATATCGACCACTCCCCTATATCGATCGCTTTATTTGGGTCCCAAACGATCGCCCATACAATACCATTGTAACAATAAAAAAAACCCACATAAACCGACCACCTCCCTAAATGGACCATTTAAAGTCGGTCCCATGGTCGGTCGATTTTGAGAGGTTTTACTGTAGTTCCCAACGAGTGTGAGCAGGGAACCCGATATGTCCGCTCCACACAACAGGCGATCCCAGCACATCCAATATTTGAATCTGGCGCCAAACTGTCTGCTTGATCAAAGCCCAGTCTGGGGTACTTGGGATTGTGGTCAGTGCATATTACCAAGAAGGAAGACTATCAAATATCTCAAATGCGATAAAATCCGATAAAAGCACCACATTTTCTAAACCAAAATGCTTAGCTATATTTGATCTTACATATCCAACTTAGATACTGGTGCACTCATTCAGCATTTATTTCAGTTTGGTGCTCCTGTGCTACGCTGCTACACTTAATAACGGATAAACAAAGCAAACGCCCTGCATTTCTGGTGTGCCCACCAATATTATTTTGAAGGTATTCTCTTCAAATATCTTCATTATCCATTTAAAATAAAGGTTACTTCAAACTAGAGTCAAGTAGAATCTATCGACTAACCTAATATGTTTGTCTAACATATTTGGCAGAAACTCAAAACCATCAGATTATGCTAACAATAAAATAACTATTAATATCACATATGCCTCGGGACATTGAGTGGGATGTAATGGCATTCATGATATTTCGACAGTAAGTTATTGATTTCACGGTAATATCTCCTCTGCTCAGACATCTAAGCTGTAATAACGAGAATGAAACCAAATCGGGTTTAAAGTGCGCTTTCATTAGGTTTCATCTCAATGGCCGGCTACGATATAACCCGTCCTTCTTGCTGTACCAAATTGCTACAGTCGGTAACTAGCTATAGGCAGCTTTATGCGCGGTCATTTTAGGGTGGACAGAAACGTGGGAAGTAGCTGTGCTCCTCCTACATGATTGACAAGCGCCCCCCCCCCCCCCCCCCACCCCCACCCCTTCCTGTCCCCACCCCCGTTCCTCGGGTCTTCCAGCTCTCGGCCCCTCCTCCCCCTCCCCTCGCGCTCCCCCTACTGCTCCCTTCCCTCTTCCTTCCTTCCCACCCTCCCCTCCCCTCTCCCCAAACCCTCCCATCCTTCCTCCCTGCCCCGCCCTGCCCCCCTCTCCTCCCCGCCTCCCTCCTTCCCCCCGCCCGTCCGCCCTCTCCCCTCTCATCTCACGGCCCTATCCTCCCCGGCACTCTCTCCTCCACTCCTCCCCCCCCCCCCCCCCACCCCCACCCCCTCCCGCCAACTACAGAGGCCGCCTTCAGTGCCAGGCCCCGCTGTCAGTGCCTACATAAGGCATACCTCGGTGCAATCGTCAATTGCTTTGTGGGCGGTGGTTGTGTTGCAGTGAAACCTGACCCACTGGTTGTGGTTTATGACGGGTGGCGCAGTGTCCCCGGTCTGTGATACATAATCTATTACGTGAATATAAATAACGCAGGCACTCATTTTATTGGCGGACCAGACGGGATGGCTGACTGAGTTGAGCGTCCGTCTCCCGTTTTGGTAGATCGTGGGATTCGAACCCATGGTCGAGTCAAAGCAATGATTTACAAATTGATACTTGTCGCTTCCTAGCCAGGCACTCTTTATTATTAGGATAGGCCAAGGACTGGTTGCTCAATGTCAAGATAATGTGACAGGTCATGGTGCTGGTTACCTGGTCCCCCAGTGGGGAAGCACTATACATTCGCTATGCTATGAGTGTGCACTGTCACAAGTCGGTACCCGTCCTGATATGACCTTAGATCTTGCCAGCATGTAAAACTCCAAGCACCAACCATTTTATTGGTATTCTATTTCGCCTATATTCGCTCCCCCATTTACGTACTGCTTCCGCCACCTGGGCCCGTATGCAGGAGTCGGTGGTATTCGGTGGTAGCGAGCCAAAACGGTGGTAGGCAGGAATTTCCCGGGTAGCGGTGAAAAGTGGTATGCACGAGTCGGTGATAGGCCTAACACCAGAAGCTTAAACTAGGTTAAGGTAAACCAGAAAAATAGCTAGTTTACAGCAGTGTAGGGTATCAAATCTATTCAATCGTGTCATATTTAACAAAGTTACATGGGAAAATAGTGAAATTTTATTAAATTAACCCTAAAATCGAAGCGAGATTAACGCTGCTGCTGCAACGGCGGCGATATTAATATTAATATTTTCGAATCAACGAACGTAAAGTAAACAAATTGCCGCCGCCGCTGCATCGACGTCGCTTTCATCTGCCAGTATGGAAAACGACATTGATGCAGTGGCGGCGGTGGCGGCGGCGGCAATTTATTAGGCCCAAATCTATTCAATGCTATCATATTTGACAGAATTAAATACGCAATAAGTGAAATTTTATCAATTTAACCCTAAATTCGAACCAATATTAACGCTGCCGCTGCATTGGCGGTGTTATTCATATTGTCGAATGGAGGGATTTCCCACATCTATAAATAACTTCACATTTAGCTATAATGAAAGTGTTACGCGCTCCTGCATACCACTTGACACAGTTCCCGACGTTGGTGATAGCTAAACAGTAACAGGCTGTAACACCAAACGCCACTAACACTGACTCCTGCATACGGCCCCTGGTGTCGGTTATGCTCACCATCACTTGCTCTCTCGATCCGGAGAGTTTGAGCCAACACTTAAAGTTGTACAGTCCGTTAAAAATCACATTTTCAAAACCTAAACACTGACCTATATTTGATTCTACATATCTAACTTAGATACAAATACACTTATTAAACACTTGTTGCCACATATAATGGCATACGGAGTCAATTTAATATAACCTCTTACTGCAGTACCCTATGGTGTGCCTGCCTATAGCGTGCTTGCCAAAATATATTTGACATGTTTGTCTTTCAAATATCTCCAAAGTTAGCTATTAAAAATAAATGTTATGGCAATCCAAAGTAAAGTAGATTATAATGATTCACCTGATATATTTATCTCAGAAAATGCCAGAAACTGAAAACCATCGGACTCTGCAACTTTAAAAAGTATCACTTACATCTATTAGAGTTGCACACACATACACATGTAAAGTGTGCATGTAAAGCTCACACTGTGTGTGTCTATGTGTTAATGGGTGTATTCATCACATGCTTACACACAGGAATGAGCATACGTTAAATATATGAGGTGAAATGACCAAATCAGTTGAGCGCCCAACTCCCATTTTGGTAGGTCACGGGATTCGCATCCCTGGTTTGAACCATAGTCAAATCGATGACTTAAAATTGACACTTGTCGGTACTGTGTGTACATTGTGAGTTTTGGTTGAATTCCTGGTAACCGGCGGGCTATTCCCGTGACCTATTTACTGGCAAACCCATCAATACAAATTGAGGGAGAGAAGGTGTAGAACAAAAATAAGCATTGTTTTAATAAACCTACCCCTCCCGGCCACCCCCCCCCCCTCCCCCCAGCCACCCCCAACAAAAAAAACCAACAAACCTGGCAAGCTGTATTACTATGGAGGTAGAAGTAGCTGGATTGCAGGTGGCGCCCCCTGGGACTCACCCGGTGAATGAGCCTTGTGAGACTCAAATATAACCAAACCCGCTCTAATTGTAGTTCATAGAAATGTTGATCTGTGACACTGGTGGAAGGCAACACAGTGGTGCCGAGAATTACACAGGTTCATGCATAGTAACACCAACAAAAACCCACAAAAACTACTAGAAGAAATTAATGTTGTTGTTGTTGCGGTTTTATGTCCTAGTAACATCTATGGTCATATGAGGACGGAGACATTAATAATGATTTTAGTTATATATGCCAGTATCCCCGCCCTCACAAACTACCAGCACCATCATAAATTGCAGCAGCACCATCACCTCCATAGCAGCAGCACATGTAACATCAGCAGCACCAGCACCTGCAGTATCAGCACCATCAACACCAGCACTTGCAGCACCAGCACCTAAAGTAGTACCAGCAGAACCGTAATCGATATGAGCATCAGCCGCATCAGCACCAGCAGCTACATTAGCAGTAGCAGCTACAGTAGCACCAGCTGGTAGCAGCACCAACACCTGCAGCACAAGAAGCAAAGCACCACCAGCAGCAGCACTAACAACTACAGTAATATCAGCAGCACTATAACCTGGAGCAGCACCAGCACCTGCAGCACATGCAGCACGGCACCACCACCAACATCACTAGCAACTACAGTAGCATCAGCAGCACTATAACCTGTAGCAGAACCAGCACCAGCAGCACGGCACTACCAGCAGGAGCACTAGCAACTACACTAGCATCAGCAGCACTATAACCTGTAGCAGCACCAGCAGCATCAGTATCTGCAGTATCACCATAATCTGTAGCAGCACCAGCAGCACTAACACCGGCAGTATCATCACCACCAGCACCAGGACCTTCAGCACCATAATCTGTAGCAGCACCAGCAGCACTAACACCTGCAGTATCAGCAATACCAGCACCAGCAGCACCTGCACCTTCAGCACCATAATCTGTAGCAGCACCAGCATCACTAACACCGGCAGTATCAGCACCACCAGTACCAGCACCAGCAGCACCTGCACCTTCAGCACTAGCAGCACCATAATCTGTACCAGCAGCACTAACACCGGCAGTATAAGCACCAGCAGCACCTTCAACACCTGCGCCTTCAGCACCATAATATGTAGCAGCACCAGCAGCACTAACACCTGCAGTATCAGCACCACCAGTATCAGCACCAGCACCTTCAGCACCAGCAGCACCATAATCTGTAGCAGCACCAGCAGCAATAACACCGGCAGTATCAGCACCACCAGTACAAGCACCAGCAGCACCTCCACCTTCAGCACCATAATCTGTAGCAGCACCAGCAGCACTAACACCAGCAGTATCAGCACCACCAGCACCTTCAGCACCAGCAGCACCATATTATGTAGCAACACCAGCAGCACTAACACCTGCGGTATCAGCACCACCAGTATCAGCACCAGCAGCACCTGCACCTTCAGCACCAGCAGCACCATAATCTGTAGCAGCACCAGCAGCACTAACACCTGCAGTATCAGCACCACCAGTACAAGCACCAGCAGCACCTGCACCTTCAGCACCATAATCTGCAGCAGCACCAGCAGCACTAACACCAGCAGTATCAGCACCACCAGCACCAGCAGCACCTGCACCTTCAGCACCTGCACCTTCAGCACCAGCAGCACCATAATCTGTAGCAGCACCAGCAGCACTAACACCTGCAGTATCAGCACTACCAGCACCAGCATCTACAGTAGCACCATCAGTACCATAATCTGTAACAGCACCAGCAGCATCAGTACCTACAGTGGCACCAGAGGCACCATAATCTGTAACAGCACCAGCAGCATCAGCACCTACAGTAGCACCATCAGTACCATAATCTGTAACAGCACCAGCAGCACCAACGCCTGCAGTAGCACCATCAGTACCATCATCTGTAACAGCACCAGCAGCACCAACACCTGCAGTATCAGCACTACCAGCACTAGCAGCACCTGGAGCACCTAAGCCACATTCCCTCACCGCTAGTGGCTGGGTAGGTCCTGCACAGAGAGACCGCCTGTAGAAGGAGCGGGCGGTAATAAGCGAGGGAACATGCCGTGGAGGAGGTGACGGACCATGTCCACTCCTATGGCAGCCCCCTTATAGCGGACCGCCCGGCCCCCCCGCCCCGCCCCCCACCTTTATGTGCTTTCCCTGTAGGATTCCGCGTTTCACTATCGACATCAGGAACTCCGAAACGCACAGGAAACCGATATCATATCACATTTGGTTTGTTGTTGGAGTTCTACGTCCTGGCAACATCTAAGGTAATATCAGAACGGGTACCGACTAGTGACAGTGCACACTCATGATGACTTTGTAGTGCTGCCCCACTGGGAAATCAGGCCCCCGGCACCATGACCTGATATCCCACTCAGTCACATTATCATGACACTGAGCTAACCGGTCCTTGCCGAGCACCAGGGTAGGAAGCGATAAGTATCAATTTTATAAGTCATTGGTTTGTGCTCGACCAGGAGTCAAACTCCCGATCTTCCTGCGCTCTACCGATTCGGCCACCGCGCCCAGTCACATCATATTACATGTCTGACTCATAGATGAGAATAACCTGACAAAATAAAATCAGGAAAATATATTTGGTGATTTTTTCTAGACTTCTAAAGTGACGGGAGAAACTGGAATGGTCGCACATTTTGACCATGTCCGGAAAAACAATCGGGCAAATCAAAAATCCCGAATTCAGCCTGGTGCTCGGCATTGTTATGATAATGAACTTTGCAGTGGAATGAGGAAGATCAATTGTCCACGATTCAAATTTCCCCTGCTTAAAGTTACGTGGTCAGACGGTTTTGAGTTTCTGCCGTATTTTAAAGAAACAATATCTTAAGTGCCAGTCACACTATGGCAGATTGAGCAACGGACAGAACCGGACAAAGAATATTCTAGTCCGGTGTTATTCGGACTTGAAATGTATCGATTATGTAATGGATGGGTAATGGACGGGTAACGGATGGGTAACGGACGGGTAACGGAGGTGTAATGGATATGTAACGGACGGGAACGGACAGGAATGGACGAGGAACGGACGGGGAACGGATGGGGAACAGACGGTAATGGATAATAACCGCATAGGTCAGTCTGGCGCAATCCGTTACAAGTTTTGTGCATGCTCAAAACTTGTAACGGATTGGGCCGGATATCAATGGATATCAATGGATATGCAACGGATATGCAATGGACACAAACCGGACTTTGCGGATATCAACAGACTTTGTTTGGTTTCTTTCCGTTTCCCCAATCCGGTGATGTGGGACAGATATATATATATATGTGTGTGTGTGTGTGTGTGTGTGTGGAACTATACAAAGGACTACACATATAAATATATATATATATATATATATATACATAGGACTATACATATGTATATATACATAGGACTATACATATATATATATATATATTTATATTTGTGGAATATAATTTCAATTATATGTATAACAATTAGTGGAGGTTATTTATTGCATGTCATATATTTATTTATTATTATCATTTATTGTCCAAATGTACTATTTGCTGCGGGCCAGCACCTGTCTACATCACGGTTGCTGCTTCCCGCCACCCTTGTCCTGGCCCGGCCCGTCCCTGCCCCTGCCCGGTCTCCATCTCCACGCCTGGCCCTGCCATCTCCAGCCCGGCCCGGCTCGGCCCGGCTCGGCCCGGCTCGGCCCGGCTCGGCTCGGTCCAGCCCTGGATTAAGGATGGCGACGAAGCTAGTCCCGCCGTCCATCTTATAGTGGGGACTTTACACGGCGGGAAACCAAGAGAAAAGGGAAAACAAGGGAAGAAAGCTGCGGCTTGTATGCCCAGTGAGATCCCCTGGTCAGCTCAGCGCCCTCTGTGTGCGAGGCGGAATCACCTCCCTCCTGCCGCCCTCCCCCCCCCCCCCCCCCCCAGGCCCTCACCGCGGTCACGCAATTAGACTATTGCGGCGGGGATCTTGTGATGGGACCGAGGAGCTGTCGCCGCCGCTGCGGTGGCCACCTAGCGGCGACTCGCTGTGACAAGCGGGGGTCGGAGGGGGTGGGGGGTGGGTGCGTGCGGTACAGCTGGCCCCCCCCCCCCCCCCCCCCCCCTCTTTCCCGACACACGCCTGGCCGGGGGTAGAACAAGCGCCAGCCTTGTCCTGTCAGAGGCTCGCAGTCTGAGTGATGCGCCATGAGCAGGTCCGGAGCTGCTCCCGTTCCAGCACAGGTCCCGGGCTGCTCCCTCTCCACCACAGGTCCCGAGCTGCTCCGTCTCCACCACAGGTCCCGAGCTGCTGCCTCTCCACCACAGGTACGGAGCTGCTCCCTCTCCACCACAGGTCCCGAGCTGCTCCGTCTCCACCACAGGTCCCGAGCTGCTGCCTCTCCACCACAGATCCCGAGCTGCTCCGTCTCCACCACAGGTCCCGAGCTGTTACCTCCTCTCCACCACAGGTCCCGAGCTGCTCCCTCTCCACCACAGATCCCGAGCTGCTTCGTCTCCACCACAGGTCCCGAGCTGCTCCCTCTCCACCACGGATCCCGAGCTGATCCGTCTCCACCACAGATCCCGAGCTGATCCCTCTCCCCCACAGGTCCCGAGCTACTCCCTCACCACAACAGGTCCCGACCTGCTCCCTCTCCACCACAGGTCACGACCTGCTCCCTCACCACAACAGGTCCCAAACTGCTCCCTCTCCACCACATGTCCCGGGCTGCCCCCTCTCCACCACAGGTCCCGAGCTGTTACCTCCTCTCCACCACAGGTCCGGAGCTACTCCCTCTCCAGAAGTGCAGGCTTACCGTGCAGAAGGATAGGAGTTCGAATCCAGGCCGAGTCAAACAAATAACTTACAAAAATATACACTTGTCACTAATTATCCTCGTGTTCGGCATTACTAGGATAGGGCAACGACTGATTAGGTCAGTATCAGGATATGACTGAGTGGGAAATTGGGTCATGCTGTCGGCGGCCCGGTATCTCAGTGGGGCAGCACTATAAATTATAATAGACGCCATGGGTGTGCACTGTCAGAAAAAGTCGGTCCATATCCTGATATGACCATAGATGTTGCCAGGATACCCAAACAAACAAACCAACAAACAAATTGTTAGTAAATGGGCATCTGAGCAGTTCGCATACAGCCGAGCAGCTCGTGCCGGCAGAGCGGCTTTCTGGGTCGGCACCAACCCGGAGGGGTTCATTGACCGAGGCCCGGGCTGCATGCCGCTTAGACCACATACGTGTGTGTGTGTGTGGGTGGGGGGACTACTGGCAGGAACGTCGGGGGGATTGAAACAAAGCCGGGGTAGCACGGTGACCGGCTGATTAGTTGTTTGAGTTTTATGTTCTGGCACTATCTAAGGTCATATCAGGACGGGTACCGACTTGTGACAGTGCGCACTCATGGCGACTTTATATTGCTGCCCCACTGTGAGACCAGGCTGCCAGTACCACGACCCGATATCCCACCTAGTCACATTATCCTGACACTGAGCTAACCAATCCTTGCCATATCCTAAAAATGGCAACAAGAATCAATTTAAAAGTCACTGGTTTGACTCGAGCAGGGTCGAATCCCATGATCTACCAAAACGGGAGAGGGACACTCAACTCATTCGGCCACCCTGTCTGGTCACGGTGCCCAGGGTTGTATGGCCGGGATTATGAGATAGTGAGTTTGGGGTTTTATGTCCTAGTAACATCTCAGGTCATACTAGCACGTGCACCGATTTGTGACAGTGCGCACCCATGGCGAATTTACATCCAGTGCTGCCGACCATTGAGATAAAGTGCCGATAGGAAGCATTTGACTCAATACCCCGACTCAGTCACATTATCCTGACGTTCAGCCAACCGAGTCCTAGACATACAGAGCATCAGGCAAGGCCGGGACATATACACATTTGACAAGATTTTTAGAGTGACTCAGGCATGGGGATCAGCTCAGGAACTCTCGCACCGGAAGTGGGCCCTGTACCAACTCGGCTATTCCATTTAATTAGGTTGCAGAGAGAACACTAACAACTAGTCTAATTAAATACATGATTACTTCCTGCACGCATGTGCAGTGGCAGTGTGTAGTGCTGTAGTGTGTTTCACCCCCACCCTAGAGTGGCCAGGACCCTGACTAGTGGCCGGGTTCAGATTGAATAAAGTTGCATAGGCCAATGCTTTTCAGTTTCTTCTATTTTTACGTTGAATGTTCAGTATAAATGGCTAATTTTGGAGATATTTGAAATTTAAGATGTCAAATTAATTTTGCCATGCCAGTCGAAATTGGGACACGATAGCCTTCATCATTAGCAGGTTCTATTAAATTGATTTAGTATTCCCTTCTATGTAGCGACAGATGCTATAAAAGTGCATTATTATCTAAGTTAAATATGGATAATCAAATCTAGAGAACTGATTTGACTTGGACAATTTGATACTTCATCGGACTATGCAGCTTTGTCATGTATTCTGATATATTTCGTACGGCTAACTAAATACTAAACCACCAAGACACTTTCACATTCTACCAATATAGAATTGCCGCAATTTGAATGTTCATTGGTTGCTTGTTGGAGTTTTAAGTCCTGGCAAAATCTAAGGTCATATCAGGACGAGTACCGACTTGTTACAGTGCACACTCATGGCAACTTTATAGTGCTGCCCTACTGGAAGACCAGGCTGCCATGACCTGATATCCCACTCAGTAACATTATCCTGGCACTGATCCAACCAGTCATTGCCCAATCCTAATAATGCCAAGCGCCTGACCTAGGAAGCGACAAGTATACATCTTTAAGTCATTAGTTTAACTCGACCAGGGTTCGAACCCATGGGTCCGAATCCCATGAACTACCAAAACGGAAGGCGGACGCTCAACTCATTCGGCCATCCCGTCTGGTTTGAATGTTGAAGACACTTAATTAACGCCCTATTGCCAGAATCCAGGAGTTGGGACCCTCATGCCTCACGAACTATGACTAATATGTACAACGACATTGGTGTGCCACAGTCAATGAACATTCCAAAAACACTTGCACCTAAAGCCACATAATAGATGTTAAATGCTTTTCATTGGGCCATGAAATGAGGACATGTAATGTGTTACAACATAGGTCAGAAATGGTGGAAGAAAACAGGAAAAGAGGAACATCTCCTCATCCGGTGATGTGCACTAAATTCGAAAAATAATTGTTCCAAGACAGATCGGGATCCCCACAGAAGGGTCCATCCACTTCCCTAGATTGAATACAAAAGCTTCTACTTGCCTCCTGCTCGGAATGTATTTCTGTTCCTACTCCGCAGAAATCGATTTCGCTTAGTCGTGCCTGAATCGGAGTGAGTTGCTCTCCAAACTCTAAGTGACCTGCTCACCAACTCATGGAGAATTCCCCCACCAGAATTAAGCTTCTCCCCAACTCAAAAAGACCTCCCCAACTCAGAGTGAGCTGCTGTCCAAATCAAAGTGAAGTGCTCCCCAACTCCAAGTGAGCTGCTTCCCAACTGAAAACGAGCTGCTTCCCAAATCAAAGTTAGGCTGTTCCCTAAGTTAAAGTGTGCTGCTTTCCAATTCGAAGTGTGTTGCTTCCCAACTTAAAGCCTGTTGCTTCCCAAATCAAAGCGAGCTGCTTCCCAAATCAAAGTTAGCTATTCCCTAAATTAAACTGTGCTGCTCCCCAATTCGAAGTGAGCCTCTTCGCAACTCAAAGCGAGCTGCTTTCCAAATCAAAGTGAGCTGCTCCCCAATTGAAAGTGACCTGCTTCCCAACTCAAACCGAGCTTCTTCCCACTCAACGTGAGCTGCTCCCCAATTGAAAGTGACCTGCTTCCCAACTCAAACTGAGCTGCTTCCCAACTCAAAGTGAGCTGCTCCACAATTGAAAGTGGCTAGCGTTTGAACTTAAAGTGAACTACTCCCAACTCAAAACGAGCTGCTTCCTAACTCAAAGCGAGCTGCTTCCCAAATACAAGTGAGCTGCTCACCAAAGCAAAGCGAGTTGCTCCTTAACGCAAGGTGAGCCGCTTCCCAACTCAAAATGGACTGTTCCCACCACAATCCGGACTGGTAAAAGCTGTCTATCTGAAAGCGAGTTGTTCCGAGACCTAGAGTAAGAAGCCCAACTCAACTCGAGTTGCTCGCCGACTCACTCATTTGGTTCAGACCCACAGTAAGTTTCGCTTCTTCCCAGTTCAAACATCTCCTGAACTTGTAAGAGTAACCAGCCCACACCTCTGTATTTCAACTAATCCGAGAATGGAGTTAATCAGAGCGAAGGGCAGCGGCACCTATTCACAAGAGCTGGACTCGGACAACTGCGGTGAAGCAGTCAAGTAAATGAGGCTAAACTATCTAATATATTAGAAGTGGGCTGGGTGAGTGGAAATAAAATTCTACCTTCAGCGGCATGTTTAGGGATGACATCAAACTTGCATAAAGAAAAAGAAAATCAAACTTCTGTCAATGCAGTTATCAGACCGAAACGAACCAATTCTAGACCACTGCGCAAAGGGTCCCTTGAAAGGCTACATTCAGAATAGCCTGCACGGCACTCCACCCCATCCCCACCTTAAAGACAGCATCCACAGGCGGCTTTTCGAATGCCCCCAGTACACCCGCTGCATACAACGCTCCGCGGTGCCAGCCCCAAAAGAGTTCCCACTGATTTGTGTCCCATCTTATTGGGGGGCTTCAGCAGTGTCTGGCGCGAGGAATCTGATTTATAAGCCAGCAAACTAGCGAATAGGTCCTACCTCGAGAACTGCTTCCAAAGTGCTCATGCCTTTGCCACGCATTCGCTAAAACCACTCCCTCCCTTCACCATCTCAGCAACCAGCTAAATACTGCTTCTGGTTATTGCTTAAAGCTATCTCAGGAACCAGCTAAATACTGCTTCTGGTTATTGCTTAAAGCTATCTCAGGAACCAGCTAAATACTCCTTCTGGTTATTGCTTAAAGCTATCTCAGAAACCAGCTAAATACTGCTTCTGGTTATTGCATAAAGCTATCTCAGCAACCAGCTAAATACTGCTTCTGGTTATTGCTTAAAGCTATCTCAGCAACCAGCTAAATACTGCTTCTGGTTATTGCTTAAAGCTATCTCAGGAACCAGCTAAATACTACTTCTGGTTATTGCTTAAATCTATCAACAATCCGCTAAATACTGCTTCTGGTTATTGTTTAAACCTATCTCAGCAACCAAATAAACACCGCTTCTGGTTATTGTTTAAATCTATCTCACCAACCAACTAAATACTGATTCAGATTTTTGTTTAAACAGAAGAGGTTTATAATTAAAAGTTATTTAGCCCAATTCCAGCGGTAGTCCATAATGCCCACACTAAAAGTAATACATTTGTGTAAATTGTAATATGATGCACTGACATTCTGAAAAAGAAACGCAGACACATGAAGAGGTCTCCCCGCAACCTTTATCCATCCACAGAAAACCCATTGTTGGATTGCCATACTCGACGCAGTATAGAAGAATTCAAACAGATTCTAATCACAGGCTTACCTCAAAGTATCCATCGATAAAGACCGTAACCATCTTAGGGTTCACTCCATGGGCAGAGAGCAGTGACCTCAGCATTCTGTAAGACAGAGAAAAGAAGACAAAGATGTCAGCGATGTTTGCCAGCGGTTTAATATGTGAAGAGGTTCACTTGTGTAGGTCCCTGAATTTGTTGGTTTCTTCTTCTTCTTTCTTTCTTTATTTCTTTCTTCTTCTTCTTCTTATTTACTTATCTTCTTCTTCTTATTTACTTTGATTTTTATTATTTCTTTGCTTCTTCTGTTATTGCACAACTCGTGGGATATGTTACATATACCTACACATGCACACCACACTTGAACGGTCGAAACGGCATTGATACAGCTGAGTATTACATTTAATAGCGGCATATTTTTCCTAATTATTGCACTTGATTTTAATGGCCTGCTTCGGCAAACAAATTTTAAACCATATTTTTATCAATAATTATCCACATTAGTCTTAAACTACAGTGCAAATGGAACCCTAGGGCCGAATATTAAAACTAGTTATGCGTTAACTTTGACAGAATAGGGTATAGTATATATATAATAATGCATATATGTCATCAAATTGCATTCATCATACAAGATCATAGACGATGTTTGTCTGCGGTTGTTTCACGTCCCAGCAATATCTAAGGTCACATCACGATGGGTAGTGACTGACGACAGTTCTAACTTATTGCGACTTTAAAGTGCTGCCCAACTGGAAGACCGGACCACAAGCACCATTACCCAACAATATCCTGATATTAAACCAACTAGTCCTTTCCCTATCCTGATAATCCTGAGGGGCAGGCTAGGCAGCGACAATCATCAATTTGATCAGTCATTGGTTTGACTCGCTCAGGGTTCGAACCCGACTTGTTATGCGGGACATCAGTCAGCCACTGATTCAGCCATCGCGCCTGGCATATAACATAAGACTATTCCTTTATATTTGGGCGCGAATGACAATAGGAACGCCGGTAGTTACGGTCAGGGCCGAAGGTGGCGCCACCAGTACCAGTATGTAGGATAGGAGGTGAATAGTTAGAGGATAATGGTTGGTGGATAAAGAAATAGACAATACTAATAATAATAATTCCCTTCCGCACCTTTATACTCGCATAATACTTATACATCACACAAACACATATAATATATATATAAAGAAATATATATGAATCTGTAGTGGAAGTATATAGATAGCCATAGTAGTAGTATGAGCAATGGGGACAATGGTAATTGGATTTGTCCGGTCGTAAATATTGAAATTCGATTGAGGCATAGTTGTCAATACAATCACTGGAGAGAAGAGTTACCGACGCAGTGCCAATAGTATTACTATGCATCACAAAAAAGAGGAAAGTAGTTTTGTATAAGTTCTCCTCGGAGTAAGGTATGTCCTCATTTAAATTGGTGTATTTATTTAGCGTTATAGTCACTGTTAAACGTGCCGCTAAAGTTGCATAGTCCGATGGTTTTTAGATTCTGTGATGTTTAAAAAATATTATATTGATTGTTGATTGTTGTAACCTATATTACTTAAGTTTTAAGGAACTGTTATTATAGTATATAGATATATATTTATTATATGTATTATAAATGCCTTGAATATGGCATCTGTTAATGACACGGCGCAAAACCACCACCAATCAATCATTTCCTATTAATGGCTATATTTGGAGATTTCTGAAGTGAAAACATGCCAAATCAATGTTAGTGTGCACCTAACAATTGGGATTATATCATAGTAATTTCTCAAGGTACTTGCGGCATTCCACGAAGCGGAAATCACACATACTGCAGTATTTCATTATTTCTTATGATACACATATGTCACTAGTACATTTGGAGGAGAGTAATAGGCGTACAATAAAGTTGTGTATCTTCGGTAATCATAGTGCAGTATCAGCTAACTCTAGCCAGCAGCGCCCTACTAGTAGCACTTACCAGCCCCCCCCCCACCTCCACCCTCCTCCCACGCAACCTCCCAAGCTCCAGAGTCCCGCGTGGCTACAGATCATCCCCCTTCTATGTGCGCTAGAGTTGAGTTGGTTGAGTAGCTCGGTGAGCAGCTCAGTGAGTAGAACGCGGTGAGCAGCTCGGTGAGCAGCTCAGTGAGTAGAACTCAGTGAGTAGCTGGCTGAGCAGCTCGCTGAGCAGCTCAGTGAGTAGAGTTCAGTGAGTAGCTGGGTGAGTAGCTCGGTGGACAGCTCGGTGAGCAGCTCGGTGAGTAGAGCTCGGTGAGTAGCTGGGTGATCGGTGAGCAGCTCGGTGAGTAGCACAGTAAGTAGAGCTCGGTGAGAAGCTCGGTGGACAACTCGGTGAGTAGCTCGGTGAGTAGTTGGGTGAGAAGCTCGGTGAGTAGCTCAGTGAGTAGCTCAGTGAGTAGAGCTCGGTGAGTAGCTGGGTGACCAGCTGGGTGAGCAGCTCCCTCAGTAGCTGTGTGAGCAGCTGGGTGAGCAGCTCGATTAGTAGTTCGGTGACAGCTCGGTTAGCAGCTCACTGAGTATCTCATTGAGCAGTTCGGTTACCAGCTCAGTGGACATCTCGGTGAGCAGCTCAGTGAGCAGTTCGGCGAGTAGCTCGGTGAGAAGCTCGGTTAGCAGAGCTCGATGAGTAGAGCTCGGTGAGCTGCTCGGTGAGCAGCTCAGGGAGCAGCTCGATCAGCAAGGCAGGGCCCGTCTGACTAACACATCATCGATCACCACGACCAATAAACCAGACTGGATGGCCGAATGAGTTGAGCGGCTATATCCCACTTTGGTAGATCATGAGATTCGAACTCACGGGTTCTAACCTTGGCCGAGTCAAACCAATGACTTGCAAATTGATACTTGTCGCTTCCGAGTCAGGCGCTCGGCCCTATCCTAGTAATGCCAAGCGCCAGGCTAGGTAGCAACACATATCAATTTTGTAAGTCAGGGTTTGACTCGACCGGGAATCGAACTCCCAACCTTCTGCATAGGGAGACTGTGTTCTGCACATCGGCCACTGCGTCCGGTGAGTGTTAAATGTTCCCTAGACACAAGAGCTAACCCGGCCTGTCTCCTGGCCAATAATAGTTGCTATGGTAATTACTGCAAATGCAATAACTGTAAGCAGAACAGTGCCAATCATATCCTAGTAGTATTCCAGTCAATCATATTAAAGCAATTGTTACTAGAGTACAGGACTAGCGCTTTCCCAGCTAGCCCTGCTATGGTGCAGGTACTTCGGGGAGATGTCGGATGCTTTGGGATGACAGTCAAATCGTTTGATGGCAGTTGAATTTTGAAGAGAAAGAAAAGATTAATCATTCTAGAGTTGCATGTTCAGATGATGCTGCAGTCTGGACCCTAATGTGGCAATGGTCAGGTATATGTGTAAGATTGCATCTGATTGATGAAGGAGAAGAGGCACAGTTTGCCTATTCTACCAGCCACCTGCTCCCACCAGACTCGAGAGGCACACTTCGGATATTCCATCAGCCGCCCACTCCCACCGGACTCGACATGCACACCTCGTCTATTCCACCAGTCGCCTGATCCCACCGGACTCGAGAGGCACACTTCGGCTATTCCACCAGTCGCCTGCTCCCACCGGACTCGACATGCACACCTCGTCTATTCCACCAGTGGCCTGCTCCCACCGGAATCGACATGCACACCTCGTCTATTCCACCAGTCGCCTGATCCCACCGGACTCGAGAGGCACACTTCGGCTATTCCACCAGTCGCCTACTCCCACCGGACTCGACATGCACACCTCGTCTATTCCACCAGTCGCCTGCTCCCACCGGAATCGACATGCACACCTCGTCTATTCCACCAGTCGCCTGATCCCACCGGACTCGAGAGGCACACTTCGCTATTCCACCAGTCGCCTGCTCCCACCCGACTCAACATGCACACCTCGTCTATTCCACCAGTTGCCTGATCCCACCGGACTCGACATGCACACCTCGTCTATTCCACCAGTCACCTGCTCCCACCGGACTCGACATGCACACCTCGTCTATTCCACCAGTCGCCTGATCCCACCGGCCTCGACATGCACACCTCATCTATTCCACCAGTCGCCTGCTCCCACTGGACTCGACATGCACACCTCGTCTATTCCACCAGTCGCCTGATCCCACCAGACTCGACATGCACACCTCGTCTATTCCACCAGTCGCCTGATCCCACCGGACTCGAGAGGCACACTTCGGCTATTCCACCAGTCGCATGCTCCCACTGGACTCGACATGCACCCCTCATCTATTCCACCAGTCAGCTGATCCCACCGGACTCAAGAGGCACACCTTGGCTATTCCACCAGCCACCTGCTCCCACCGGACTCAAGCAGCATACCTCCGTTATTCCACCAGCCGCCTGCTCCCACCAGACCCGAGAGGCATACCTCGGCTATTCCACCAGCCACCTGCTTCCACTGCACTCATCAGAGGCACACCTCAGCTATTCCACCAACCGTCTCACCAGCACCGCCTGCAGCTGCCCACCGGAAGTTCTCACTTGGTTGCTACCGACACCAGCACTTCTTCCCTTGGCAGCCAAACGGAAAGCACTGACGCCGTCCCCTCCTTTTGTGAATCAGGAAATTGATGATGTCTGTGTCTGATCGCCGTTGTAACAACATCGGAGGTGACAGCATTGACAGCGGTCAGAATACCGCTATCACATTGTGAGCATTAGTCTGACAAGGAGAATGTGGCGTCCTGGTGTCCGATACATGCTCGAGTTCCGATGTCACACTACAACGTAAGCGCCATTTCTGCCAGCAAATATCCAGTATATGAGACATGAGCTGGATGGAACCTGACATTTGAACCATGCAGGCAGATATACCGCGATGGCCAAGCCGTTAGAGTACTTGCTTCCAATGCGGCAGGTTCTGGGGTCACTTTTCAGGTTGTCGGATCAATCAAACTGAACACCTGATACTAGTTACTACCTTGCCTGGTACTGGGACATTAGTAATGTACTAGTAGTAGTCTGCACTGACCTCTCATGCAAGGAACTACATAGCCAGGTCGGCATGGATAGGGTGATGACATCAGGGAGCCTAGGTGCTTTAATGGTTAACACACTGGTCCAGATTGCAAGAGATGTGGGTTGGTTTCCTGCTCTAGGCGCAATATTTCCCATTTTCATCACTCCCACGAGAGTCAGACAGTGAAAGGACTGACTGACTAATTTCACAGTGGACAGGCTTGAATTATTCACAGTCTATCAGAACAGCACAACATCGGGACAAGTGGAGAACCATTGCATCCAACCCTCGACTAGAGGATGGAACTATTGATTGATTGATAATAATAGGGGCACATCATCAGTTGAACGTTACTGATCAAATATTGGATTGACATCGGATTGACATCGTTTCCATGCGTGGTTCCGAAGCAGCCCGGCGTTTCACCGACGGACAAAATGTAATCATGTCCTGGCAACATCTAAGGTCATATCAGGACGGGTACTGACTTGTGACAGTGCATCCTCATGGCAACTTTATAGTGCTGCCCCACTGGGAGACCAGGCTGCCAGCACCATGACCTGATATCCTACCCATTCATAGTATCCTGACACTGAGCCAAACAGTCCTTGTCCTATCCTAATAATAATGAGCAGCAGGCTAGGAAGTGACAAGTATCAATTTTTAAGTTGTTGGTTTGACTCGACCAGGGTTCGAGTCCCAGGATATACCAAAATGGGAGGCATGCGCTCAACTCATTCGGCCATCCCTTCTGGTCGCAGAGATGAGTGTTTTGCATCCAATCGAGCGCCTCAAGCAGTGCTGACGTTTTCAGACTAATCAAAGCCTGCCTGTCAACCCACGCATTATTTTAAAATTTACCCCATCCACCTCATAAAAATTAAATTGAATAAAAAATCAAATTTAACTAAAATGTACCCCTTCCACCAATCCGTTGAAATTAAATTCAAACAAAAGTCAAAATAAACGATGACAAAACTAACAACCTGATTATTTTTCTGGGATATTTGATTATTAGAAATCGGGCGTGGAGGCCGAATCGGTAGAGCGCAAGATTCCCGTGCGCAAGGTCGGGAGTTCGATTCCCGGGCAAGTCAAACCAATGGCTTAAAAAATTGATGGTACTTAACCTGGCACTCGGCATTAATATGAATAGAACAAGGACTGGTTAGCACAGTATCAGGATAATCTGACTCAGCGGGATATCGGGTCATGGTGCGAGCATCCTGATCTCCCAGTGGGGAAACACAATAAAGTCACCATGAGCGCACACTATCACAAGTCGGTACACATCCTGATATGACCTTAGGTGTTACTAGGATGTAAAACAACAACAAACAAACAAATAAGTGTGCACTGTCACAAGTCGGTACCCGACCTGATATGACCATAGATGCTCCTAGGACGCAAAACCCCAACAAACAAACAATGATTATTAAAAGGGGACAGGAATGTGTGGTGGCTTGTTATTAAAACAAACCCCGCTTGTTATTAAAACACACCCCGCGTTTAGCTAATGTAAGCTGGCCAATCAGCGCTTTCGCCCTGACGGTGACGCAGACAGGAAGTGACAGCCGGAATGAGCCTCGTTCCTGAGTCCCATCTACGCCTAGCACTCTGGGCAGGTAAACCGCCATAAGTTACCCGGCGTCCCCGGGGGTCCGGTCAGGAGAGGTAATCAGAGTCTGGATTCAGTAGCGGTTAAGTGTGCAAAATACACACCGCCAGTCGGCTGCACTATGACGCCAAGATTGACACTAGAGGCGCTGGCATTGCTAAAAATAACTTCTCCATCTCCATCTCGTCGCCCCTCTCCTCCGAACTTAAATTTGCATAGTCCGATGAAAACATCAAAATTGTCAAAACAAAAACAATTACCTAGATTTGATTCTACATATCTGACTTAGATACTGGTGCATTTATTAAACATTTCTCACCATATAGAAGGGAATATTGAGGCAATTTAATGATTGATTGATTGATTGGTGGTTGCTTTACACCATGTTGGCAACATAGGCCATATTTACGGCGCGAGAAATGTTTGTTTTTTGTTCGAACCATCGCTTTTACATGTAAAAGCAGACAATCAATTATGTGCCAATAGACACTCATTAAATTAAAAAGCTCACAATCATATATGCGTGGCCAAGGGAAACAAATTCCCATAGAAAAAGACAAGTTTGATTAATAATTCATAGAATTAATATAGTAAACAATATGAGGTGGTACAGTCCAGCTGCCCTCAAAAAGGCTAAAATGTTTTCTTGTTTTACTTTAGTAAAAAGGTCATGCATACTGTCTGCAGTGTAGAATTGTTGCCGTAGGGACAAAAAATCAACACAACTTAGTCAAATGTGTTTAAGTGTCAGCGGGGACTGACACCCAATACATTCAGGGGGAGGTTCCCCCTTGAGCAGAAAAGCATGTGTAAGCCACGAGTGGCCAATACGGCAGTGGCTAAGGACCACTTGGTCCCGCCGACCTCCCGCATGAATCTGTGGTGGTTTTCCCACAGATGGTTCAATTTCTTTAAGTTCATTAATGTTTTCATCCCACTCATGTTGCCATTTGGATTTTATGTGGGTGGCTATTAGTGGTTTCAGATCGGAGTGAGAGATCAGACATGGTTCAAGATCACAGTTCAGGGCCTTCTTCGCAGCCCGATCAGCTCGTTCGTTTCCTTGTATTCCACCATGGCCAGGCACCCAGCACAGGTGGATGTCATAACCATCCATTGCCAGTTGGTTTATTTTATCAATGACCGTTGCTAGAATTGGGTGATCCGTTTTCAGTTCAGCAACAGCCAGGAGGCAGGAGAACGAATCACTGTATATAACATAGTTAGTGTGGTTGGATACCTCGATACACTCCAATGCGAGAAGGAGTGCTCGGGCTTTCGCAGTGAAAAATCAAGCTCTGATCGGGCAAGCGTACCCCAAATTTCTTCCGTCGGCAGACTGCCACAGCAGCTACCCGGCTTTGGTCTTTCGAACCATCAGTGTATATGGAGAGATGGTCTGCAAATTGTCCTTGAATCTCTGCATGCAGTCCTTGGTATTCGAGTGGATGTGTCCCAGACTTCCTCAGTTCAAAGAGTCGGAGGATAACCGACGGCTTCCTGAACGACCACGGGGGAAGTTCTGGGACTTTGGCATCCTCCAACACATCAAAATCCACTCCTAAGGCCTCCAAATGAGGTTTCATTTGGAGCCTCAGTGGCTGGATGTAATTCGGCCTGGCTTCATACCTGGAGTCGTCATGTTGTTCGAATAGACAATTGTGTGCATGATTCAATGCATTCGTTTTTATCTTGACTACATATTGGATGGCCAGTTTGATTCTCCTGTTGTTAAGTGATGGTTTGTTGGCTTCGACGTAGAGGCTCTGAACCGGTGAGGTGAGGAAGGCCCCAAGGGCCAGGCGCAGTCCCTGGTGGTGGACCATGTCTAGCAGCCCAATACATGAATTCCTTGCGGAACCGTATACTATGCTGACCGAACTTGTGACCGAACCAAGGTTCGGTACACGGAGAGCAGAACATCTCTGTCCGCTCCCCACTCTGAGCTGGACGGCACCCTCAGAATATCTAGAGCTTTCAGGCATCTTGTTTTCAGGTACTTTATATGTGGCACAAAAGACAGTTTTGCATAGAAAATGAGGCCCAAACATTTGGTTTCCTCAACGACTTTAATGGGATACCCATCAAGGGTCAGCTCTGGTTCCGCATGCATTCTACGCAACAGGCAGAAGTGCATGCAGACTGTTTTGGTCTTGGGAAATTTGAATCCGTTCAGAACTGACCATCAATGGATCCCATTTATGCTTAGTTGTAGCTGTCTCTCTATGACATTCATGTTAGCACCGCTGTATTATAAAACAAAGTCATCCGCGAAAAGAATGTAATAGAACCTGTCACTGTAGAATCCTATGGTGTCAGAGTCTTGTATGCTTGCCCAAATTAATTTGGCATGTTTTGCACTTCAAATATCTCAAAAGTTAGCCATTTAAGATAAAGTTACCAGAAACTAAAATAAGGTTGATTATAACAATCAGCCTAATATGGTTATCTGAGAAAATGACAGAAACGCAAAACCATCTGACTATGCAACTTTAAATCAACCATATCATCCTTAGCTAACCAATCACATGTCTTAGCTGACAAATCACATGTCCATGGTTCCCTTAGCTGAACAATCACGTGGTCATGGTTCCCTTAGCTGACCAATCACGTGGTCATGATGTCCTTATCTGACCAATCACATGGTCGTTGTGCCCTTATCTGACCAATTGATCAGATGGTCATGGTCCTCATAGCCAGCCAATCACGTGGCTGTGGTCCCCTTAGCCAATCATGTGGCTGTGGTCCCTTTATCTGACCATGGTTATGGCCATGCTTGCCTTCGCTGACCAATTGCATGGCCATGTTCCCCTTAGCCGATCAAACACGTGGTTGTGGTCCCTTAGCCAATCAATCATGTGGCTGTGGTCTCCTCAGCCAATCAATCACGTGGTTGTGGTCCCCTCAGCTGACCAATCACGTGGCTGTGGTCCCCTCAGCTGACTAATCATGTGGTTGTGGTCCCCTCAGCCAATCAATCATGTTGCTGACCAATCACGTGGCTGTGGTCCCCTCAGCTGACCAATCACATGGTCGTGGTCCCCTCAGCCAATCAAGCACGTGGCTGTGGTCTCCTCAGCTAATCAATCACGTGGCTGTGGTCCCCTCAGCTGACCAAACACGTGGCCGTGGTCCCATCAGCCAATAAAACACGTGGCCGGGGTCCCCTCGGCCGATCAAACATGTGGTTGTGGTCTCCTCAGACAATCAATAACGTGGTTGTCCAATCATTCATGTGGCTGTGGTCCCCTCAGCTGAACAATCACATGGCCGTGGTCCCCTCCACTAACCAATCACGTGGACATGGTTCCCTGACCTGACTAATTTTGTGACAGTGGCCTCTCGTCCGGCTCGCGCGCACTGGACCGGTACATTCTAATCTATACAATCTACAGCGATGATACAAGTTGCCGGCAAGTTTAATTAATCTCGAGCAGGATTAATCCCACGGCTGATTAATCGGTCAGCAGTGGAGGTGTGGAGGTGTGGAGGTGTGGAGGCGTGGAGGTGTGGAGGAGTGGAGGAGTGGAGGGGGGGTAGGGAGGGTAAAGCTTCGCCTGCACCCTATGGTAATAATTCCCTCACCGCCCACTAGGCTACAACCACCACCCACCCATTTTCCCTCAGTCGTAACTGATCTTAAGTACTGGGCAGAGGAACTCAGGAGGCAGGTAATGTAGCGCCATCTACACCTGTCAGGAATATGCGCTCATACAATAGACGATTCCCCCCGAGGAGCATGCGCACTCACTCAGTTGAAACTCAGGTTGTGGGTCAACTTTGGAAGCGAGTATTAGGCTTGTCTAGAGTTAATATTTAATTGAATGATTATTGAACCCTACCAGGCCTAAATAATAATAAATGAATCAAATAAGGAAGTAATCATCAGGGTACAGTACTGCCCTGACTTCTTGGTCATAAGTATAACCATAGGCAGAAACTAACAACTAAAGTAGTTGGATGCCTGTTGGAGTTTTACGTCCTGGCAACATCTACGGTCATATCAGGATGGGTACCAACTAGTGACAGTGTGCACTGATAGCAACTTCATAGTGCTGCCCCACTGGGAGACCAGGACACCAGCATGAGTTGATACCCCACTCAGTCACATTAAACTGACACTGAGCCAACCAGTCCTCATAAGGCCGAGTGCCTGGCTATGAAGTGACAAGTACCAATTTTTAAGTCATCGGTTTGACTCGACAAGGGTTCGAACCTGTGGGCTTGAATCCCATGATCTACCAAAAATTTAGATAAAGAGAGACAACACTGTCTAAATAGCCATGTTACACCACAGCCTCACAGCCCATAGCATACATCGCCTCGCATAAGGTGCATTTTCGTAGTCATTACGGATGGCGCTGCGCTCCTCCTCTGTGCCCCCCTGCCCCCCCCCCCCCACCCACCCCTTCTAACCTTCATGCGGAATGGAGGCGGCTGCCGCCCGATGCCCGCCGTCTGTTTCCCAGAAGGCCGTCGCTGGCATGTTTAATATCGGGGCTAAGTTATCGCAGGATCAATGGCCGCCGGCATGACCGGCCCGCTGAACCAACACTTCAACAGCCAGTTCAGAAGCACTGTCACGTGACCGCGTTCGCACTCATGGGGGGCTCCTGTCTGGAACAATTTTCACAACTGCAATCGTTTGAGTTTGATCTTGTTCTTTCTTTAAAAAATTGTTTGTTTTGAAACTGCTCTAAATGTACTTAGCCACAAAAAGACGCTGATTTTTCTCTCTCTCCCTCCCTCTCTCTCTCTCTCTCTCCTCCCTTCCACCTCTCTCCCATTCCCCCACCCCTCCCTCTCTCTCCCTTCCCTTCCCTCCCACCACCTCCCTGTCTCTTTCCCTCTCCCTTTCATGCCCTCTTGTTTTCCAGCCGCCTTTCACATTTTGGTTAGAGGCTTTATTTCAAAGTTGCGCGCTATCGACCGGCCGGCTCTGACCTAATGAGCAGGTTTGATTGTTGTAGGCTTCACAATAAAACAAAGATTTAGATAATGCATAACTGGACAGTATGTAAATGCTGTCGGAAACCCTAACATGGCCGCACTCAGGGAGCTCCCATCTGACACATATTTTAAAACTGCACTTGTTTGAATTTTATCTTGTCCTTTAAAAAATATAGTTGTTTCTCAACCGCTCTACATCTACTTTTTCACACAAAGGTTCGGATATCTCTCTTCCCCTGCTCCTCCTCCCCTACCTCTCCCCCCATCCCTCTCCCCCTGCCCCCACCCATCTCCCCTGCCCCCACCCTCTACCCCTGCCCCCACCCCCTCCCATCCACCCACCTCTCTCTCCCGCTCTCCTGACCCCTTGTTGTCCAACTGCCTTTCACATTTCGGGTACAGGGATTATTTCAAAGTTGTGCACCATCGACTGGGCGGCTCTGACCTAATGAGCAGGCTTGATTGTTATAGGTTTCACAATGAAACAAAGATGGAAATTATGCATAACTGGAAGACAAAGTGGCGGATGCTCTTCAAAGCTGTAGAACTTCCAGCAGTGGTGTATTCTTTTAAACAAAAGGTGTGGAATGTCCAAACGGTAAAGGAACGACAAATTCCTGACCTAAAAACTTACAAAAAATATCTGTGCAAAATAAGGCTAGGAAACCCCCACTAAGCTGCACTGCAAAGGGGCATGTGATATGTCATGGCCCACCAGCAGGACGCCCAATGGAAGGTAACCATGCCAAAAGTAGCCAGATAACACACCACCCAGCTATGTACAAGCCTATGATATGTAAATAGGAGTAGGCTAGTCTAGTAATAAGAGTAGAAAAATAAATACATATATACCAAGAAAATCCAAAAAAACTAACATAGGCTATTAACCATACCAACCAATTATCTATCTGCTACTGAAATGCAGGCAATCAAATACCTTATCAGCAGCCACTGTGTGGTAAGATAACACCAACACTACAACTGGCCAGCATTGAAAACAAGCCTGGGTACCCGGGCTTATATGCTATGGACAGTATAAATACAGCCTCAATAAAAAAAATATATATATATAATTAACGGTGAAACACCTAAACAACAAGTTAGACACTGTGTAATCTCATTTGCGTGGGTTTCTTTTCACAACGGACTAATATTTCACAAGGACTGTGTGTGTAATTACTCTCCTAGCAAGTAGCAAATGCAATGTCGATATATCAATAACAATATCACCATAAACCGCACACCGTCTATTTGTAGCATATATTTACATACTGAACAAAGCTTTGACCAGACGCGATGACCGAAAGGGGAGAGCGCAGGCTTCCCGTGTGGAAGGTTGGGAGTTCGAAACCCAGCCGGGTCAAACCAATGACTTATAAAATTGATACTTGGCGCTACCAGCCTGGCGCTGGACATTAATAGGATAGCACAAGGACTGGTTAGCTCAGTATCGGGATAATGTGACTATTGGGTCATGGTACTGGCGGCCTGGACTCCCAGTGGGTCAGCACTATGAAGATGCCATGAGTGTGCACGGTCACAAGTAGGAACCCATCCTGCAACAACCTTAGATGTTACTAGGACGTAAAACAACAAACAAATACAAACAAAGCTTTGACCTGTTTCTCATCACGACAGCAGCTTTTGTTGCAGACGTGGCGCTAAATCATCAACCAGTTCCACTCACTTTAATAGGGTGTGTCGCTAATGACGTCATACCCTTTCACTAATAGTCAAACACACTGGTCCCTAAGGATGTACTGACGCTGTACCCCGGCGTATTTAAACGCCCGGAAGTGGGGTGGATGTCCCTCCCAACTGTAGGACCCTATACATTAAAGTCACTATGAACCTCTGAATACATGGTTCATGATGACCAAACATGATATAATATTACGGATGCCCGGCCGTCAGAGCCCCAGATAATACCAGAAAACTCTTCCCAGATGCGTTCTGACAACTGTCTGTCAGTTCACATCTGATGGACCTCTCAAACAAACTCATAAGGAAGAAAGGGAAGACAAGTCATGCAAGATTGACAGTGAAGAAGTTGTGTTTTATTGGCATCAACTCCTGTTCACCTACTAGTGACCTATCACCCTGACCCCTTACCTTTTGTCCACACAGAGCCTCATTACCTCTTTGGTATGTCTCTGAATCAGTGCCTACATCCCATCCCATTGAACTGGAGTCCCATGGTTGTTGCACACAGCTCAGTTTGTATATATGAAAGCTGGAGCATCAGACAAGAGTGTCTGGGTACCTGCCCAAGAGAGAGTGTGTCTCACTCAAGAACCAGGAGTAGAGTGTTGCTTCCCAGTGTGTCTGGTGCAGTGTGCAGAATAATCAATATCAAAGTGAGGCTAGTGTGGTCAGCTGGGGCACGGAGGTGCAGGGAGCTAGGCCTCCCACAGCCAGCCAATCAGGCACCCTCCACAGCCTGGGAGGTGATGTCCCCCCCCCCCCCCCCAACCCCCCATGGGCAGCGGTCACCCAACCCAGCTGCAGGTGGTGTACAGAATGTATGCAATATGGCTGGTGTGCTGGCCCATCGGCCCCATGGTAACAGGTAGTTGCAGACAGTTATAATAAATATATATATTAAAGATGTCCTTTTCCTCCACTTGCACTTTTTACTGGTGCATAGAGGGAACATTTCACCAAACATTAACTGTCTCTTATATAGGAACATCTCTTCACAATCTCGGGTACTATGTATGAACATATATTTCCCATAGCTTAATATGTCACACAGCGAGTGGGGCACCCATTGCTTTTCTATTACATAACCTTGGTCCCCACTCCGTCGCCCGATGATAATAATGCTCTCTGCCAATATATAATTCCGAACCGAAAATCCGTATATTTTTACAATGAGTTGGGTTCTTGTCATATTTACATTTCTTTTATTATTTAGGGTGCAATGAATTTGTACAAAACGACTATCCTGCATTAAATCAAATACCACTTCCTATATCCTACATGTTCAGCAGTGTCTACCCTAAAACAAATAAAAGGCCGTGATGAAATATGTTAAAGCAATTATTTAAAATTAAATCAAATAAAATTTCCCATATGTATGCGTAGCATCACCCGTTATCTTTTAAAATTAGAACATGGGTTGTGGTGAAATTGTGTTAACACATATTTACATTAAACCAAATACCCAATTGCTATATATATATATATATATATATATGTGTGTAGCAGCACCCCCTTTCAAGGGGTGGTGGTGGTATAATTGTGCTAACACGTGCTTACATTAAATAAAATACCACCTCCTGTATGTGTGCATAGCAACATCTACTTTTTTCAATGGGTCGTGGTGAAATTGTGTTAACAACTATTCTACAGTAAATAAAATACCACTACCTGTATGTGTATGCTGCAGTGTGAAGTGTTCCAGTGTTTTTCATCCACCACTCCAAGAGTGGTCCAGGACCTAGATAACAGATTCACCCTGTACTTGTAGTACACAGGTGAATGACAATGCAGTCTAAATACTGGCGAAAATAGCTTTAGTATGGAGCAGGAAGTAGAATGCCTGGCTCCAGTATCAAAGGGGTACTTATATCGGCACAGAGTTGGTGAAATGGGAGAGAATGCAAAAAGACAAGATGGCGGCAATAGAACGGCATAGATTTCACCTTTAAATTCTATTAAACTATATGTTTTATTATATTTTTCAACTCAAAGGTAGCGGGGAAATATAAAGACATCTATAAAGAATAAGCATTGCTTCTTAAGCCGTGTTCACACGGGAAAAGCTTAAAGCGATTTAGACACGGCGAATAATATGAATCGATTTAGAGGCCCGTTCACACGGACCGAGTTTGAAAGTGTTTGAAAGTGTGTCGCATTCACACGGGCAGTGTTTGAGTCGGTTTAAGGCGGAAGTGGATATCTGCGCATGAGCAAGTCCATACTAACCAGCGCCAGTTTCGGTTAGTCGATGTCGGCACGAGAGAGTGTGGGTTTGACCTAGATATGTATAGACTGAATCATATTGTTTTGGAACCGTAAAAACTTCTGCTGGGCAGTGAAAACCTATAAATAAATGATGAAAAAAACATCTGTGCACCTCTATCCGGTTCATAGACCAAATTATATAATATGCGCTTTTGATCGACCGGAAAGTGAACAAACTAAGGTCTCGACTGCGCATGCGTGTGACGTCATAAATCGCTTCATATAAAACGGTTGTGTTCACACAGACAAGATAAAACGATTCAGGGTAGATCGTTTCCTGTAGACCACCTCGCGAAGCGTTTTACAGTAAACGATTCATGTAAATAGATTCAGGCATAAAACGCCTCAGGTCGCATTCACATGGCAAATGTAAATCGATCTAGGCAACTGGTTTTACCTGAGGCGTTTTAATTCGCCTGTGTGAATACAGCTTTAGATTGTGAATTTAGGCTCTCATTTCATTTCCCCGCATTTTCGACAGCTTTTATATATGGTTGGTATTCACGCGTGTACTACAAGTATGGGTGAATCCTTTATCTATCCAGGACCCTGAATAATGCCTGAGTGGGCACCAACTTTGACATCTCGGAAATGACATATTATGAGGAGCCCAATTGGAGCACCTCGCACGCGGTTACCAAGGAGTCCTCACTCAACCTCTTAGCGGAAATCACCTAGTCCCTTCAATAGTGTCTGTGGTTGTAGTCACACCACCGGGATAGAACACCTCACGAAGAGATACGCCACCATCTCCTCCCCTCCCGCGCTCTGTCTCTCTCTGTCTCTACTAACAATATATTACTAATATAATAATATTAATATAACACTAATAGGATATTAATAAAATATTAATCTAATATTAATAGAATATTATCGAATATTAATACAATATTAATATAATAGTTATATAACAAAAAATACAAAATAAATAATAATAATAATAAATAATAATAAATAAAAATTAAATTTATTTAAAAAAATAAAATAAATAAGAATAGCTAATAACAAATAAGAATAAATAAGAATAAATAGTATTTCAAAATAATAATAATAATAATAATAATAATAATAATAATAGATTATCTGCAATTGAAAGCACGTAGATAACTTCTAACAGACAGGGTTTTCCCCCCAAACGCATTTATTTAATTAAAACCAACATTTAAAAAAGAGAACATGTAAGTTTCGGTTTGCTCTGGGTGCAATGAATGTGAATACTTGACTCGACCAGGGTTCGAAACTGTGGGTTCGAATCCCATGATCTACCAAAAATGGAGATAAAGAGAGACAACACTGTCTAAATAGCCATGTTTCACCACAGCCTCACAGCCCATCGCATACATTGCCTCGCATAAGGCACATTTTCGTAGTCGTTACGGATGGCACTTCGCTGCGCTCGTCTTCTGTGCCCCCCTGCATACCACCTTTTAGTGAAACCCTCATCAGTGAGAACCCTCCGAGCAGTTCCAGCGGAGCAGGAGCAGATCTACGGGGCGTTCCGGGGTGATTACCATCACATTATAATCCAATTAATCTCCCCGCTGGCCACGAGAAATATGCCGAGCGATAATCCCGCCATAAAAAGCGGATTGCGAGGTTTAATCTCACGATCAAAACGAGGCTTTTCTCCACCCCCCCCCTCCCCCAACTCCTCACCCTCCCCTCCTCCCTCTCCCCCTGCCCTCCCTTCACCCTCCCTCTCCTCCCCCTCCCCCCCCCCCCTTCCCCACACCCTCCCTCTCCTCCCTCGCTCCCCCCTCCCCACACCCTCCCTCTCCTCCCCCCTCGCTCCCTGCCCCCTTCCTCCGCTTCTCCACACCCTCCCTCTCCCCCCTCCCCCCCCCCCCATACCCTCCCCGCGCTACCTTCCCCTCTCCCCCTTCCTCCCCTTCTCCTTACCTTCCCCTCCGAAACGCTCCCTCTCCCCCTTCCCCACACCCTTCTCTCCCCTAGCTCCTCGCCCTCCCCCCTCCCTCTCCTCCCTCCCCCAACCCTCCCTCTGGCCCCTCGCTGCCCCCTCCCTATCCCTTCCTTTCCTCCCTCGCCCCCTTCCTCCCCTTCCCCACACACTCCCTCTCTCCCCTCTCCTCCCCCCTCGCTCCCTACCTCCCCTCCCTCTCCCCCCTCGCCCCTACCCCTTCCCCTCTCCACACCATCCTTCTCCTCCCCCTCCCCCTCGCTCATCCCCCTTTCGACCCACCCCTCCCCCCTTCATCCCTTCTCTCCACACCTCTCCCCCCCTTCGCTCCCCCTCCCCTTACCATCCCTCTCCTCCCTCCCCTCTTTCTCAACCCCATGTGGTGCGCTAGGGATGAGAAACAAATTAACAATTCATGAATAGTCTAATTAAATGGACCACCAAAGCCACTGAAGGCGCCTGCCTTTGGGGAGTCGGGTCGACATGCGCTAAGTCGTATCGATTAAAACGCGTACCCTTTCTTTATCTCAGCCGAGTTGAATTCTCAAGAAATTGATACCATCAACTGACTATAGTTTCATTACATCGTTGTTCCATTTTTTATGTTTTCCTTAAATAAATATTGTCATTAAAAGTGGTATTCATTAATCGTTCCCGTAATTAAATTGCTACTGTGTACTTGGGGCATTTGGGTACTTGCGCTACAGATTTCCTAAGAGTAGACATGCAATTAATTTCCATCCAAGCATTTAGTTACATGATCAGCAATACATACATTATATATATGTGTGTGTTAGTAGGTACTCCAAAGTGGGCGTAAACGGTGTCCACAGTGTGAAATTTGACATATTTTAACCCTTTTTAAAACACTTCAATCTCCACTAATTCTGCTTTGTTTGAAATAAAAATTACATGAAATTAAAGCTTGTTCTTTTGTCTTTTAGGGTATCTGATATTTAGTAAGCATTATGAAATAAATTAGAGTCAATGGAAACTTGTTTGGGGGTACCATCGGCAGCTCTGTGCATGCTCGGCGAGTTTGTTTTCATCCAGTCTGAGCTACTCCCTTCCCTAAAATTGATACCTTGGTGAGCACAGTGACCTGAGCTAAAAATAAGCACCAATGAAAGATAGAGAAGAAACTAGGCTTCATTAGCATATCAAGCATGGCTGTTTTTAAGTGGGAAATTTGATTGAACTGAAGGAGTGAAAACATTAAGACATCAATCCTCCTTGAAAATTGATCAGGATCGTGCTGAAAATTATATCATCAGAAAGCTCAAGTCTTCCTCTACCTAACCAGAACAATATTTGGTTGAGATTTATATCATGCTCATCAAGGTTGGTCTGAGAAGTGACTGCTGCAAGAATGTGGCTATTGTCAGCTCGCGATGCCTAAAAGTGAATTTTGTCTTTCTTTCTCTGATCAGTTAGAAAATTATGTCATCATGTAGAGCCTTTAATTCTGGTTATTTTGGTATAAAGATTGCAGTGATAGGACAATTAGAATGGGAGTTATGCTATTTTTCTTAATTTTACTGAATTTATTATTGGTGGTTGCTGGAAATTAAGGAATTTAGCAAGTTTGACATGACATTTCAGAAAGAATACTAACAGTGATGGTCTGTAAAAAAATGAACTTCTTATTTGTACTATAGAGAATGAGATTCTTTAATATTGGACAGATCATATGCAAAATAGCTTCCAGGTGGGACCCTAAAAACCAAGATTTGGCTAATTTGGAAATGTGCACAAATCGGGGTAAAAAAAAAATCTTTAAACACTCATAACATTGCAGCTATTCAATCGATCCAAATGATTGTTATATCATTGAGATCCGATTTAAAAGATCTGTACAGATATATAACTTCTAATACTGACCTGTTGAAAAAAAAAATCACTTTGGAGTACCTCGTGTTAGATAATTTATTATGCGAATATAAATACTGCATATATCCAAGAATTTATTTACATGATCAGTAATACATACATTATACATATGTGTTAGCTAATTTATTATGTGAATATAAATACTGCGTATATCTTGAAGTATATATTTATTTTGATACATACATTATATTGGATAATTTATTATGCGAATATATATAACGCATAGCTCTATCACTATGCTTGTGTGCGCTCTACATGATTATTATACATTTGATACTTCCCCCAAACGTCAACATTTTACTATGTTCTTTGTTGCCCCCTCCCCCACCAGAACCCCCTGAACACCCCCCCCCCCCCGCCTCCCGCCTCCATCTCATCCATGGGGAACAGCCGTTGAACTTATCATCATTGCTCACTTTAATTAGGACCATTCCCAAACCATGATCCCAGTGTGAATTCGTTTATCGTTTATTGGGGGTTTTACGTCCTGACAACATATAGGGTCATATCAGGATGGGCACCGAATTGTGACAGTGTGCACTTATGGCAACTTCATAGTGCTGCTCCACTGGAAAACCAGGCTGTCAAAACCATAAACCGATTTCCCACTCAGTCACATTATCCTGATGCTGAGCTAACCAGTCCTTGCACCATTCTAGTAATGCTGAGCGGCAGGCTAGGTAGCGACAAGTATCAATTTCGTACGGCATTGGTTTGACTCGGCTTGGATTCAAAGTGCCGACCTTCTACACAGGAAGCCTGTGCTCTTACCGATTTGGCCACAGCGTCAATAGGGGTCGATCAGACTACCACTGCCCAAAATGAAGCACACTCGCAACCCAGTGACGTGCATCAAATCAATTAGAGAGTCGCCCCTGAACCAATTAGCCTATTGAGACAGCCACCACTCTCCCGATTACTCTTATTGGGTTCATAAAACCTAAGCTTCGCCCATCAATAATCGGAGGAGCCGTCCATGAGGCAAGGTGAACTCAATGTCAGACAGAGATGACCAGACGGGATGGCCGACTGAGTTGAGCACCCATCTCCCGTTTTGGTAGATCGTGGGATTCGAACCTATGGGTTCTAACCGTGGTCGAGTCAAACCAATGACTTAAAAATCTATACTTGTCGCTTGTTAGTGAGGCACTCGGCATTATTAGGATAGGGCAAGGACTGGTTGGCACATTGTCAGGATAATGTGACTGAGTGGGATATCAGGTCATGGTGCTAGTGGTCTGGTCTCCCAGTGGAGCATCACTATAAAGTCGCCATGAGTGCACACTGTCACAAGTCAGTACCCGTCCTGATATGCAGCTAGATGTTGCCAGGATGTAAAACTCCAACACCCATCCAACCGACATAGATACCTGTCTGCACACATGTAGCACCAGGCCTGTTCTGGGCTCAACAGGATCCTCAATAATTACAAGCACACAACCTCAAATATAAGACTGATCCACTTAAAGTTGGACAATCCGCTGATTCGGAGGTTCTGCATAATCGTTAAAATCTACTTAATTCTAGTTTGAGGCAAGTTATATTTTAAAGGAATAACTTCAGATATATTTGGAGTGAGAATAAGCTAAATTAAGTTTAGCGCGCACATACAAAAAACTGGACATAATAGGGTTCTGCAGGGACCATTTCTTTTAAATTGACTTAGTGTTCATGCTATGCAAGTATACATGTTTGATGAGTGCACCGGTAGCGAAGTTGGACGCGTAGAGTAAAAGCGACATAAGTGTCTTGGTTTAAAAGATTTGAAGCTTTCATCGGATTATGCGGCCTGAAGATAATATTCGTTGTAAACGGCACTGTGAACTTGAAGACATAAATGTGGATAAAACAGCCAATGTTGCGTGCAAAACATTGCTTCTTATCCGATAACCCGAGTTGAACAACATTGGACCTCATTAGGGCTTATGCCCGGTACACACCTCCCATATAAAACCTAAAACTGCCTGTTTCGTGACTAAGTTTGAGTTTTAGTCGGTTTCAGTCTTTAGGTGTGTGACCCCCTAACAAACCTGAGCCTTCAGATTTGCGACTTAAAACTCAGTTTTAGGGCTTAAGACTGGAATCTTATATGATTCGAAAAATGAATCGGGCAGTTTTAGGTTTTATACGGAAGGTGTGTACCGGGCATTAGTAGAGAAACGGGACGGGTCGGGTTGTGACGGGTCGCGTCGGGCAGTCAGTTTTAGCGCGTGAATCATATACGGGAGGTGTGTACCAGGCTTTAGGCCTGGTGACCGGCTTGGAATATAAGGTGCTGTAGACATCCTCATGTAGGCTTATGCTAGGTACACACCTACCGTTTACGACTCGTGCACTAAAACTCGCGACCCGACCTGACCCGCTTAAAACTGAAAATGGGCCGATTCATTTTTCGAATCACGAATCGCAATCGTAAGGAAGCACTTTTAGCCCTAAAATTGAGTTTTAAGTCGCGAATCGCAATCGGTAGGTGTGCTAGGGGAGTGCACACCTCAAGACTTTTGGGCAATTTTAGATCGAATACAGTAGGTGGGTGCGGAAAAACGGTAGGTGTGTACCTAGCATTATACTTATAGCCTACAAAAAGAATAGTGGATAAATAAATGCTCCACATGCTGCTCAGTCTATTTGTACATGTCCATACAGCAAGTAGCGTGTACATTATTCTTGTCATGGAACCAGGTTCACGAGGAGTATTGCTAACAAACATTTTATCCTCTGCCTGCAACAGGGCTCAAGCCCACTTTACTGTAATTCCAGGCGAGTGTTCTAACCATTGGGTCATCTAGATGCAATCCTCCGACCCACGTTGGGCCATCTAGGGATCTAGGGTTACTGATGCAATGAACCTACCTATGCCAATCTGTCTATGTGGGTGGCTCCTCTCCTGGTGACGTCAGTGTAGGCTACTTTTGGGGGGAGGGTGATGCTGCCGATAACGGTATCTATGCTGCCGATATATATATATATATATATATATATATATATATATATATATACATATGTATATACACACATATATACATATATATATATATACACACACATATATATATATATATATATATATAGTACATTAGTTGATTTGATTAAGCAGAGGAAATTTCAATCCCAGACAACTGGTTTCCCCAATTCTAGTATTTCTACTGCTCCTTGCCCTATCCTAGTAATGCAAAACGCCAGACTAGGTGGGGACAAATATTAATATTTAAAGTTGCATAGTCCGATGGTTTTCAGGATTTTTCTGAGATAAATATATTAATCAATCACTAGTAGCTACACTAAATTAGTTCAAAGTTACTTTTATTTTAAATGGTAAACATTTGAGATATTTTGAGTGCAAACATGGAAAATTAGTTTTGGCAAGCTTGCCAAAACTCTGACACCATAGATTTCTGCACTAACAGGTTTAGTTAAATTGAATCAGTATTGCCTTCTACGCAGAAATAAATGCAGTATCTAAGTTAGATATGTAAAATCAAATCTAGATAATTGGTTTGGTTTTGAAAATTTTATATTTCATCGGACTATGCAGCTTTAAGTGATTTGCTTGACTCAGCCTGGAGCCGAATTGACAGGTTTGAATCCCACGCCTTACCAAAATGGGAGGCGGCACGCTAAACTCATTTGGCTGTCCCGTCTGGCCATACATATAACATATATATAGATTAGTTAGACGAATCTTACCTGGGTATAGATGATGGATAACTATTGTGTTACCGAGGTAGGAGCCTCGGTTAGACGTGGGCGATGGAGAAGGAAGCACATCCGGGTCCAGCAATCTTTACCTACTAATTTAGGATAAAAATGATTAAAAAAAAAAAAGAAACGATGGTCATATGACCTAACCTTGGTACAAGTGATTGAGTAGACGTGGCAGGGCGTGGTGGGTGGGCCCTCGCCCACGTCTAACCGAGGCTCCTACCTCGGTAAAACAATAGTTATCCATCATCTATACCCAGGTAAGATTCGTCTAACTAATCTATTTTACCTCGGTATACCGCCTCTGGCTAGCCGCAGGCTAGGCAGACCTCTACGTAATATCATTTTTATCCTGATATTCCTGTTAGTTATTATGATTCTATTATCAAGTCTTATTTAAGTATGTGTGTACAATTGGTATGACAATAAAGCGAAAAGTTGACTTTGTCTCACCTTTGTCTTTTAGTTGGTGAGTAGCCTCTGTGCGATAGGTTGAGGCTTCTCTAGTCGCTTGTGATAAATGTTTTGCAAACGATCTAGCGGTTTTCCATCCTGCATGAGCCAGGATCCGTTTCACGGAAATGCCTAGTAATCTGGCCTTAGATACCATTGCACCACGTGTAGAGTGCGATGAATATCTGTTTGTGTTGACTCCTGATAGTTTTAACACAGTCATGGTCCATCTGGCGAGGGTGTCCCTCGAAATGCCCTTGTGTGGCTTAATAAAGCTCACCAAAAGCTGCCTTGAGGTGCGTATTGTTCTTGTCTTGGATATATATGTCCGTATTGCGGAGACTACACATAATTTTCGATCCTCTGTGAAACTAGTGACACTTATTGTCGACAGGGGATCACCTAAACGATTTGATTTCAACAAAGTTGTTAAATCAAACGTTGCTTCCTTGTTATCGATTTCAAGACCATTGAGCGACAGGGCGACTATTGTTTGGCCTCTGTGTCCTGTAACCAGCAGAAGAAGCAAAGCTACTTTGAAACCTAATAGCTTAACGTCCAGGAACTTATTCTCTGGCCATTCCTTGAAGAGTTTAAACACAAGAGAAACATCCCAAAACCTATTATATTTGGGTTTGGGAGGCTTCCTCTGATAAATTGATCGTACGATCCAGCAAATAACATGGTGTTTACCCATTGTTTCTCCATTAATCCTAGGTAGGATTATTGAGAGCGCACATCTGGCTGCATTGATAGCGCCATATCCTAAACCTTCGTCTTCTAAGAAACGTAGGAAACGTCCTACCTGGGATATTGTTGGGTTCATTGGCTTAACTTTCTTAAGTAAGCAATAAATACCCCATTTCTTTAAATAGGTTGTATACATTTTCAGAGTTCCCTTCCTCCAGGCGTGAGAAACCAACCGTTGTTGTGTAATCTTATCCAAGCCGAATTGTTCCAAATATTTATTTAAAAAAGGAATGCTACCAAAGGAGTCGTCGACACGTTTCCGTGGCGCGCTAACGGTCCCTGATGTTTCAGGTTTCCTCGGTATCTTGGGAAGCGTAGGCTGCTTTTGGCCGTCGCAACTAATCTCGCTAGCCACGGTTGAGTGTCCCATTCGGGGACGATGAGGATGGCGTGTGTTTTCTCCATTTGTATCTTTCGGGCGACTTTGCTAATAATGGTAAAAGGGGGGAAAATGTAAAAGAAATGATTTTGCCAATTTAGCGAGAAGGCATCTATGTGCCAAGCATTCGGTTTGGGGGGCCACAAAATATATTTGTCCAGTTTAAAGTTATTACGTGAAGCAAATAAATCTATATCCGGCCAGCCCCATGTGTTACAGATCTCTTTGAAAATTGATGGGTTTAGTGACCACTCTAAGTGGTCATGGAAATGGCGACTCATCTTATCTGCAAGACAATTCTGCATACTGGGTATGTGTGTTATTGTTAACCAGACCTCAAAGCTTTGCGCCCAATTCCAAATGAGTAGTGCCAACTCGTTACACTTTATTGATTTTGTACCTCCCATATTTCTGACATAAGCCATGGCCGTGGTGTTATCCGTAAGGATACGTACATTATTTTTGGGTACTTTAACAAGGCTGGTTAAACCTAAGTAAATGGCTCGTAATTCTAAAACATTAATATGTTCGGAAATTTCCGATTCTAGCCATCGTCCTCCTGTTGCTACATCATTGCGATGTGCCCCCCAACCTTGGAGTGACGCGTCAGTTGTAACTGTAGTATTGGGCTCACCCATTCGAATGGGATTGGGGGAGTTATCAAAGTGACTTAGCCACCAATAAATGTCGGCTAGTCCATTCTCAGAGATAAACATTGTCTTTTCAAAGTTACCCTTTGCTCGGGCCAAAGCTAGATTTTTATCAATTTCTAGGGACTTAACGTGTGCAGCCCCATATAAAATAGCAGGGCTGTATGAAATCATTATACCGATTAAGACTGCGACCTGTCTTATCTTTGGCCTAGAAATGTCTAACAGCTGTATCGCTGTGTCCCGCAACTTATCTTTCTTTTGTTGTGTAAGTGACACGGTCATAGCCGTCGTGTTTAAAATGAAACCTAGACACTTAAGCTCCTTAGTAGGAGAAAACACGGATTTCTTATCATGAATGAAGAAACCCAAGTTTGAGAAAAGTTGACATAAATCTTGAACGGCGAGCTCGCATTGTGTGAAAGATTGTCCCATAATGAAAGAATCATCAATGTATGGAAACATACAATGACCAAGTTTAGCCATTTGTGAAAAAAGCGGTTTCAACAACTTAGTAAAAAGTTGTCGCGCACACGCTAAACCATTAGGTACGCAGGTAAATTAAAAAAGCTGGCCATTCCAGACAAACCTTAAATATTTGCGATACACCTCTTGAATAGGGACGGTATAGTAAGCATCTCTTAAATCGACACTCGCTAGCCAACACTCTGGGGTGATCAAATCGCGAGCTGTTTCTAATGAAAACATTTTGAAATGTTGGTATTCCATGATTTCATTTAATTTAGTTAAATCTAAGATCATGCGAATAGACCCATCTGGTTTAGGAGTGGAGAAAATATTTGAAATGAATTCACCTTTAGCATGTTGTACTCTTTTGACAATGCCTTTGGCTTCAAAAAGCCTAACCTGTTCATTTAATTGAAATCTTTCTTGCAAATTGAATTTATATGGAAAAGGTGCTCTTTTCTGGACAGGTAATTGTGTGAAAGGAATTGCAATGCCTTTAACAATACTAATAACCTCTGGGTTTGTGGTTAATTGTTGCCATTGTTCTAAATAATTAACAATGTTGCCCGCTTGAAAAAAGCTTACGTCAGTTTGTGTTTCCTCTGTGACCATGTCAGGGCGAGGAGGCTGAAAAGTTTGTGTGGCGTTCTCTACTTGTTCCCTGGTTTGGGGAACTGCGGCTTGGGGACAAAGTCCCGTTTGTAACCGCGGTTGTCGTTCCAGTTTGAGGGTTGTCTGTCGCCTCGACCTCTTCCCCTCTGGCTGAATGCGAAGGATGGGCCACCCCTGAACGGCCTTCCTCCCCGGCGGAAGCGAAAATCCGTCCTGCTTCGTCTGAACCCGAGTGGGTTTTGGGATTTACGGCCCTTGAGTTCCGTGTTCTTGGCACTCTTAGTGTCCACCTCTACTTGCTTGTACAAATAGGCAAGCTGACCCCCAAACATCTTGGACTTGTCCAGAGGTTTGCCTTTGATGGGGGTAGGTCCGGAATAGACTGTGTATTCCTTGCCGTCATGATCAGTCATCTTCTTTGACCGGGCGACCTCTTTGCCCGCGTCGGTAGTGACGGATTTGAACACATTTTCGAAGCGGCGATGTGTCATGTAGTTGCTCGCCGCAGCGAGCAAGGCAATGCCCCTGTCCATTACCCGAGCCAAGGACGAGAACTTATTCTCGGTCTGCATGTGGTTAGCAATCGGGATAATGGAAGTCAAGGACCCCAAAACTGCCTTATGGATCAAAGATAGGGCAGTTTCATAGCGGCGACGTTCGTCGGACAGATGGATGCCAGCATCCATCTCGTTACACACCGTAGCGGGAATACCTTTGACGCCGGAGATCTGTTCAGTCAATTTATTAATGACCTCAGCTGGTTTGAAGGTTGTAAAATGGCCATTGACCGTTTTCCTCATCATGGTTGTGGTACGAACCTTTTTTGCCTTTTTCTTGACAATATTCTTCCCAACCTTAGCGCCTATTTTGGCGTACCCCCCAGCGCGTTCCGTATCGGAATCGGATTCCGTGGAAGAGGAGTCGTCTGACGAGTCCGAGGACGAGTCTTTCTTTTTCTTTTTCTTCGACTTCTTAGGGCGTTTAGCGTTAGCGGCTTTGGTGAACTCATCACCTGAGCTGCTTACTGTGCGGCGTTTCTTGCCGCGCGCTTTCAGTTTCGGAACCTCGGGGGCCGAAACCGTGTCCTCCTCATCGTCGGAAAAGTCCTCCCAATCCTCATCAGGGATTTGGGGAGGGCCCGCAAAGGAAAGAGCCTGGAATTGGCGCATCTTTTCCTCCATCATAGCTGCCATCTTAGCCTCCCAATCACTTGGTTGAGGTGGCTGGTCACTGTCCCGGTCGGACGTCTGTGCCCCGGGCTGTGGGGACGGCGGAGCCGTAGCCGCTGGTGACGAATCGTAATCCGTAAGGGCAATGCCCTCGGCTGCCGCAGGCGGCTTATTCCGCCGAGTGGCCATCGGTTCCTGTAACGACAAAGGTGTTACTTAACCGGAATCATCTCAACTACACAAAGTGTAACCAGTAAACTGGGTTGAGGTAACAGGTACAGAATAGCGTGTATAACAACATTTCAGTACAGGCGTGAAGCTAAGTTTTGCCGTAGGTTTAGGGTAACGAAACCAACCAAACGGGGGGTATCGATCCTCAGATCGCCCACTCTCTCTGTTCCGTACACTTCTCCCACCCGCGGCTACGACGCCAGCAAGTTGGAGAAAATATTACGAAACTCGGAGGTTCGCCTTAAACCGGTCTGGGGTGTCTATAAAAAACACCCAGAAACATCCCCAACAACATCCTCTATTCAGGATCCGGGAGAATTTTCTTAGGAAATGAGCAACTCGGGTTACCATTTCTCCCTGTCTCAAAAACAGGTGTCGATAGAACAAAGGACTATCGGTTTTGTTTGTGCCAGCGGCACCCAGTGTTCTATCCTCAAGTAAAAAACACGTACAAAGTCCAAAAGGGACCTGAGAAAGTTCTGAACTTTCATAATGTGATGCTATAAAGCATCATACACAAGTTTACCTAAGATTCCATTACTTACTTTGTGAATAAGTAGTCTTAGTAGATAAATCCTGTTGGAGCAACTCACAAACGTCCTCCCGTTGTGAGTCACTTATGCTAATTGTTGGACCAGGATGTGCTTCCTTCTCCCTAGCCTGCGGCTAGCGAGAGGCGGTATAACCGAGGTAAAAAAATATATATATATATTATAGTATAGTTATACGAGTCTTACCTGGTAATAGATGAAGATAAACTTTGTTTTCCACCCGTCCCGCGAGTATTAAGCCTCGGGTAGACGTGGGCTAGGGAGAAGGAAGCACATCCGGTCCAGCAATCTTTACCTACTTATTCAGGATAAAAATGATCTTTAAATCAATGGATACTATGATTTTCCCGTAATGGTACACCAACGGAATAGACGTGGTAGGGTGTGGTGGGCGGGCCCTAGCCCACGTCTATCCGAGGCTTATACCTCAGGAAAATAACAGTTATCCATCATCTATACCAAGGTAAGACTCGTATAACTATACTATTTTACCTCGGTATACAGCCTCAGGCTAGGGAGACTTTTACATAATTCATTTTTATCCTTAATATTCTTCTATTCTTAATATTAACATGTTAATGTGTCATTGTATCAGTTATTCAGAATTTCAAAGTTTTTTGTTCTCACCTATTCTTGTTAGTTGGTGAGCAGGCGCTTTGCAATGCCGGTAGGCTTTTCTAGTCGTTTGTTGTAATGTTTTGCAAACGACTTAGCCATCTTCCAGCCTGCGTGCGCTAGTATTCTTTTTACAGAAATACCGAGCAACCGTGCCTTGGAAACCATGGCACCTCTGGTTGAGTGGGAAGAGTATTTGCCCGTATCCACTCCAGCCAATTTCAACACCGTGATTGTCCATCTGGCAAGGGTGTCTCTTGAAATTGCGTTATGTGGCTTTATGAAGCTCACTAATAGTTGTTGTGATGCACGTAAGTCCTTTGTCTTGGATATATAAGCCTGTATGGCTGACAAACACATAATTTACGATCATTTGGGAAGTAGTCTAAGTGAACCGTAGATAAAGGGTCACCCAGCGTGTTTGATTTGAGCAATTGTGCTAAATCAAACGTAGCTTGTTTCTTGTCTATTTCTAATCCCGTTAAGGATAAAGCAATAATCGTCTGTCCTCTGTGTCCCGTTACTAATAGTAACAAGACCGCGACCTTAAAACCTAATTGTTTTATGTCTAACCAAGAGTTGTGAGGCCAAGCCTGGAACAACTTAAATACTATAGAAACATCCCAAAAGCGACTATACTTTGGTTTTGGCGGATTCCTTTGATAAATAGACCGAAGTAAATAACGAAGGACATAATGTTTACCAATTGTTTCGCCGTCAATTCTAGGTAATATAATTGATAATGCACATCTTGCCGCATTGACCGCCCCAAAACCTAGTCCCTCATCCTCTAGGGAACGAAGAAAACGAGCTACTTGTGCAATTGTTGGATTTGTTGGCTTAACTTTCATTAGCAAACAATGTACACCCCATTTCTTTAAATAAGTTGTGTACATTTGAACAGTTCCTGGCCTCCATGCATCCGCTACTATCCTATCTTCCGTAATCTTGGAGCTGTTTCCTTAGAAAAGGAATGCCAATAGGGGTGTCGCCATGAACCACTAGCGGTCCGTGGTGTGTTAGGTTCCCGGGTTTTCTTGGGAATCGTATATGTTCTTTTGCCAGTTGTGTAACTGCTGGCAGCCAAGGTTGCGTGTCCCAATCGGGGACAATCAGCATGGCGTGTGTCCCCTCCATGCTGATTTTTCTCACTACTCGACTGATAACGCTAAACGGTGGGAAAATATAGAAAAAATTATTTTCCCAAATGCATCAACTTTCCAAGCATCCGGTTTGTGATGCCAAGAAACATAACAGGGTAACTTATTATTATTTCGTGATGCAAACAAGTCAACTTTAGGTGTCCCCCATTTTGCACAAATGAATTTAAACAAACATGTTGACAGTGACCATTCTAAATGGTCGTTGAATTTTCTACTCTTATGGTCTGCTAATGTATTTTGTGACCCTGGAATATACGCTACAGTCAGCCAGACTTGTTGAGCCTGTGCCCAGTTCCAAATCAGTTTAGATAACCGATTGCAAGGCTTTGATTTGGTTCCACCCATGTTATGGATATATGCCATAGCAGTAGTGTTATCAGTTAGTATTCTAACTTGTGATTTAGGTATCTTTACTAAGCTACGTAGACCCAAATAAATAGCACGCAACTCTAGCGCATTAATGTGATCTGACTCTTCATCATGTAGCCATCTACCTCCTGTTGCTACCCCATCACAATGGGCTCCCCACCCTTCTAAAGAAGCATCAGTGGTAATCACTGTATTTGGTTCCGCCATGCGGATTGGATTGGGTGAATTTGCGATATGTTGCATCCACCATTGAATATCCTGTAATCCTTCCTCAGAAATAAACATCTTTCGTTCAAAATTACCTTTAGTGCGTGCTAATCCTAAATTGTTATCTATTTCCAGAGATTTAATATGGGCTTTCCCATATAGAATAGCGGGTGCATATGATATCATAATCCCGATAAGAACTGCGACCTGTCTAATCTTAGGTTTCGGTAACTTAAGAAGCTGGGTCGCTGTGGTCATAAACTTAGTTAATTTCTGTTCTGTTATCGACACTGTGAGGGACTGTGTATCAAGAATAAACCCTAAACATTTAAGTTGTTTTGTTGGTTGAAGCACTGACTTATGCGGATGTAAATAAAACCCCAATTTAGTGAGTAATGCACATAAATCCAAAACGGCGTTTACACAACCAATGTGTGTTAAAGGAATCATCTATGTAAGGAAACATTATGTGACCATTCCGTGCCATAAGTGAGAAAACAGGTTTAAGCAGTTTAGTGAAGAAACGAGGGGCACAAGCTAAGCCATTTGGCATACAGGTAAACTCATAGAGTTGGTTATCCCAAAGAAAACGGAGAACTTTCCGGTGTTGTTCCGCTATGGGAACTGTGTAATATGCATCTTGTAAGTCAACACTAGCCATCCACGCATTTGGTGTAATAAGGTCTCGTGCCATATCTAGTGAAAACATTTTAAAATGTCGATATTCTATCATTTTATTAAGGGTTGTTAAATCCAAAATCATTCGAACGTCCCCATTAGGTTTGGGTCTCGAGAAAATGTTTGAAATAAACTCTCCAGGGCAGTGTGTAACCTTTTGGATAATGCCTTTGTCAAAAAAAATTTGTACCTGTTCAGTTAATGCCTCTCGTTTAATTTGTTCAATTTGATAGGGAAACGGAATTCTCCCTTGTACGGGTATTTGTATGAAGGGAATTTGAACACCTTTAACTATTTGTAAAATATCTTGGTCACTGGTAATTTGGTCCCATTCAGAAATATGATTATGAATATTCCCAGCCACAAAGTTGCTTACAATTTGTGTGGTTTTAGAGGCGACGGGGACTTGTAAAGTCTGTGTTTGGGCCTCTACTTGGACCCGCCCTTTGGAAGGGTCTCGGGGAGTTGAAGCCGCGGCCCAGTGGCCGTGCGGTGTTGTCGGTCCAGCCTGGGCGGGCGCCCCGGCCCCGGAAAGACTGGCTGAAGTGTGAGCCCGGTCTGGAAACCCTGCCGAGCCGTCGTGGGCGAAAATCCCCTCGTGACCTTTTGAAGCGTGGGGCTTCCTGCTTCTTTTTGCCATCCATATTTTTGCCACTTTTCGCTGCGGTTTCTACCTCTTTATAGAGGTATTGTAGTTGGCCGCCAAACATTTTCGTTTTGTCCAAAGGCTTCCCTTTGATCGGCTCTGGGGCCAGAAAGAGCGTATACTCTTTCCCATCATTGTCTGTGACCTTCTTTGAGCGGGCCACCTCTTTGCCGGCGTCTGTGCAAACCGACTTAAAGACATTCTCATATCTCCGGTAGGACAAGTAATTACCTGCCGCTGTTAACAGTGCAATGCCTTTGTCCATAGTTTTTGCCAAAGATGAGAACTTATTCTCTCTTTGCATTCGATTTGCCACCGGAGTGATGGCCGTTAACATACCGAGCACCGCCTTATGCGCTATGTGTAACACGCTCTCAAATTTCTTACGGTCTTCCGTCATGTTAACATCTCGATCCATCTCTTTAATGATGGAGTTGGGGACACCTTTAATGCCCGTCAATTCATCTCCTAACTTGGAGATGATTTCCGCCGGTTTGAAAGTACGGAAATGACCATTTATGGTCTCGCGCATAAGCGTGGTAGTTTTAAACCGCTTAGCTTTCGGCTTCTCCACCTTCTTAGACACTTTGCCACCAATGGCAGCATAGACACCTTCATATTGTGTGTCTGAGTCTGATTCCGTGGAAGTAGAATCTGTGGAGGAATCAGAAGAAGAAGAATCTTTCCTCTTCTTCTTCTTCTTCTTGGACTTGGTCTTTCGCTTCTTGCGAAGCCCGGTCTTTTTACGTTCTTTGGTGAAGTCATCACCAGAAGAAGTAACGCGTTTCTTTTTCTTACTCCGTTTAGGAGGAGGAGGAGGAGGAGCCCTCGGCTCGATCGCCGAGTCTGTCTCTGAGAAGTCTTCCCAGTCCGACTCATCTTGGAACTCCGGCCTATGTCGTTTAAGAGACAGCGGTGGTTTGAGAGACAGAATATGACTCTCCATAGCCGTCCACCGAACCTCCCAGTCCGGAACTGTGGGGCCATCAGGCACTATCTCTTCCTCCGGCTCGGAGAGTATATGCGCCCCGGGCTGTGGTGAGGGCATTGCCGACAACACTGGCGAGGAGTCGTACTCCTCGTCCGATGCCCTGGGAGCACGTCCCTCGGCTGCTGCTGCCACGCGCTTACTCCGCTTCGTGGCCATCGGGATCTGGAACCAAACATGTTGGTCAGTCTCGGTATTTATAAAAGTCACAATTTTGTTGTTTAAAACGTAATTGGACATCTAGTGGTGTTAGAGAACGTGTTTAGACCGTTATAACACAGGCGTAATAAGCTAAATTTGTGCGTGGATTGTGGGTCAAGCCCAAATCTTACGCGGGGTCGGGACCAGTGTATCGGCTCGCCCATCCCTCTGTTCCGCACACTTCTCCCCCCTGCGACTACCACGCCAGCAGGTTGGAGAAAATGCTACGAAACTCGGACAAACGCCTGAAAATATTGTGGGGAGTCTATAAAAGAAACCCAGGAGCATCTCCAACAACACTCTCTATTAGAGTCCGAGAGAATTTCCACAGGAGAGGAGGCAAAGCCCACATCTCTACCCATGTTCACACGGGTGTTGACAGAACCGCTAAGCATCGGTTTCGTTCCTTCGAGAAGGAATCTAGAGCGTTCTATCCTTGGTTTTTTATAACCGACATAACTAGTCCAAAAAGGACCAAAGAAAGTTCTGAACTTTCTATAGCGATGCTATAATGCATCATAATTAAGCTAACCACAGTTTTTATTATACTTACTGCGTATTTGCTTGTGTGTAGACTAAATTTGCGGGAGCAACCCAACGAAACGTAATTCCAATCGTGAGTTTGTTTATGCTAATTGCTGGACCCGGATGTGCTTCCTTCTCCCTAGCCTGAGGCTAGCCTGAGGCTGTATACCGAGGTCAAATATATATATATCTGTGTCAGACACTTGATCACACACACACACACACACACACATCCACACACACACACATCCACACACACATCCACACACACACACACACACACATCCACACACACACACACACACACACACTATGTATATGCGACTCACCTGTATAAGTAATGAGGTCGGTTGCCTGCGATGATGGAGACGGGAACATCCCACACCCGACTATTATCAAGCTGCAAATAACAACACCCACACATCAGTCACGATAGGTTTCTACACATGTTTGCCGAGTGCTACTACAGGGCAGCCCAATGCCTGCCCCCCCCCCCCCCCCCCAGCCCCTATTTCCGCATATTCACAGCTCACCAACTGGCCTACGTAGGTCAATACAGCTTCTCCACATCGCTATTGTCTCACCTGAGACCAATGTTGTTTAGCGCTTGTGGAATAAGATTGGGGAATATACATGGTGTTTGGTGGGTTTTTGTTTGTTTGCGGAATGATTGGTGAACTCTTAGTTCAACAACCCCAAAGGGCAGGCAATTCACTAAATTGCCTCATCACTCAAGAAACCACAGCTGGATGGGCATAGGGGTGTGTTCTACTAACAAAGCACCATCCACAACAATGGCAAACATAAAGCTAAGTCGGTAAACACCATCTTTGTAGTGCATTTTAAAGTAGGCGAAACGCAGTTCCCCCATTATATATATATATTTTTTTCTCATTATTTTCCCCATTTTCCCCATTGTTCCCCTTTCAAACAAAAGTAGTCGAGTCTGGCACAGAGACACGGTGGGGGCCTTAACAGTGATTTAAGATATTCATGGGTTTTTTTCCGTGGTGAAGGTAGTCGGTGATTTGCTAGCAAAGCGGCTACAACAAGGCTTAAATGTGAAGGTAAACTAGTCATATTGTTACTGGAAAGGCGGATTATGGAATTATGAATTGTCTAGCTGATTTTGCTGGTCGTTAGTTCCACTCGGCCTGACAGTAGTAAAAGTAGATCCTCGCTCACTATTCATTACGGTATTATGTCCTAGCTAATACCCCCGCGCCGTTTTATGGACTGGGAGGCGGCTGTTTTAATGTGGGTAATTTATCCATGATGAAATGACTGTTGCCAGTATCATCTTCCATCCTCACCTCTCTGAGCTTCCACATTGGACGGCCGAATATTATACACAAAACACTATTTGAAAAACTAATGTGTGTCTTGTCTGTGTGTCTTGTCTGTGTGTCTTGTCTGTGTGTCTTGTCTGTGTGTCTTGTCTGTGTCTTGTCTATGTGTGTCTTGTCTGTGTGTCTTGTCTGTGTGTCTTGTCTGTGTCTTGTCTGTGTGTATTGTTTATGTATGTGTGTCTTGTCTATGTGTATTGTCTGTGTGTCTTGTCTGTGTGTCTTGTCTATGTGTGTCTTGTCTGTGTCTCTTGCCTGTGTGTCTTGTCTGCATGTCTTGTCTGTGTCTTGTATGTGTGTCTTGTCTGCGTGTCTTTTCTGTGTGTATCTTGTCTCTGTGTGTCTTGTCTGCGTGTCCTGTCTGTGTGTCTTGTCTGCGTGTCTTGTCTGTGTGTCTTGTCTATGTGTGTCTTGTTTGCGTGTATTGTCTTATGTGTTATTACAATTTATTTAAGCGCTTATATGTTTATATTGTTAAATGATACAAACAGATGCCATCGCCATAGGATTCCGTTGTATTAACTTATATATTTTAGTGTAAATTTCCATACTATTACGTGGCCAGTACGTCGGTGCTAACAACAGGACCTTATTAAAATTAATCAGTATTATTTAAATCATGTATTATGCAAGTATGAAGACGCGGAAGGGGATTATTATTATTATTATTATTATTATTATTATTATTATTATTATTATGTATTGTGCTATTATTCTGTACATTGCTACATCCGCTCAATACTCATGACTGGTGGCACCGCCACCGACCTCTTCGTCCCTAACGGCGCGCCCACATGTTCATTCGCCCCGATAATATATATATATATATATATATATATATAATTTATAAACTTTTCATTATAAAACATGACAATTAACAAACAAAAACCAAGAATCAAAAGCTAACAAAGACATCGGTACTCACTCATGAGGCTATGCAGACTAAGGCATGGTGACATTCATCCTCTATTAAAGAACATAGCTTTGTTGTTGCTTTGTATGAAATAATTTGTTCACAGACAATATCTGAGTTTACACAGAGCTGGTAATCTCTCACTAGGCAAGTATCTAACTCAGCCTCTAAGGGTGTAATCGATTAATCAACTCGGGTCACCCGAGTCACTTTTTGGCGCATGTGCACATCCTACAGACTCGGGTCGAATAGTCGAATAATCGAATACGCTTCTCCACGCTCGGGGTGGTAAAAATGGTGGCTTAATCCAAAACTTTTTTTTTGAAATAACCGATATAACTACAGCAAACTAGGATTTAAAGTATTTTTATGATTGTATAGTTTAATTATATTTCCATTTCATTAATCTGGGTTATTACCAAAACAAACCATGTAGGACTGGTCCAGGTAGCTGTTATCCAGCCCAAATGTGACATCATTGTTCCTAGCCACCCCCAGACAGGACGTGGGTTACTGGGGTCGGGGATTTTTGCACACAGCACATGTTTTTGTCAACTTCACACGCGGTGTTCGATTTGAAATGCTAGCAACTCCGGTGACCCGAGTCGCCCGGGTCGTGTTAATTGAATACGGCCTAAGGGAAGGATTGGCATCATTTCTATCGCAGAAGAATGTACTTCTATTTGAGGTTGTAAATCACACTGTAGTAGTTTCTAGTAATAGTATTACATCAAATGCATTCATTCTAAAGCACAAATTAGTGCATAAGCTTCTTTTGCTTTCATAGCCTAAGTGGATAAGCACCCTATCTTTCTTTGCCATTGGCCTCCGCGATATAGCTATAACTACATCACACAAGTAGATTGGTTGTTGGAGTTTTAGGTCCTGGCAACATCTAAGGTCAGATCTGGACGGGTACCATCTTGTGACAGTGTGCACTCATGGCGACTATATAGTGCTGACCCACTGGGAAATCGGGCCCCCAGTACCATGACCCGATATCCCACTCAGTCACATTATCCTGACACTGAGCTAACCAGTCCTTGCCCTATCCTATTAATGCCGAGCACCTGGCGAGAAAGCGACAAGTATCAATTTTGTAAATCATTGGTTTGACTCGACCGGCAATCAAACTCCCGATCTCCCACATGGGAGGCCTGCGCTCTACCGATTCGGCCACCGCGTCCGGTGACAAACACACTGAGGCCCTTTCATCCTTACACACACACAGTTATATCGCGGAAATCAGTGAACACTCAGCGCTCTTTCAAGTCTACGTGCACATGCTAATATAATCCACAAAAGAAGGAAGAGAGGGTTGGGTGGGTGGGGAGTGCTGTCGTGTGTACGTACCGGCTCTGGGCTGAAGATGAGAGTGGCGGGGTCCTTACAGCTGCAGACGCTGCCGTAACCTTCGATCTTACTGCAGAAACCCCGCCGTCGCCGGTTCACCTCGGTGTCCGGCCAGTCACACTCACTCTCTGAGGAGGCGGTGGGAAAAGACGGCAACAAATGCACATGTAATGATGTATGGTTGGTCCAGTTTGCAAGTGTCTTGCAGCGAGGCAGACGGAGACGGCGCGAAGTCAGAAGCGCCTATCGGTTGTTGCTTTTCGTTGTTGGTAATGGATTATTATGGAGTTATGTAACATGTTTGTGGTTTCTTTATTTACATCCACATAATACAATATATAATACATATATATCTATATACACAAATATATATATACATATATATGCACATATTTGGCCGCAGTTGGCTCGTAAGTACAATGAAACGCCGGTGGTGGCGCCACCATAGCCCTGTAGTCTCGCAGCTTATGAGGTGGCAGCCTAACACGTCACGCATTGGTTAATAATTAATAGAATAACACAAGTAGAATATCGGTTAATAAATAATACCTACTGACGGAGATTTATACCCGTATAATATTATACTTACTATACATATACACACATATATACGGATAGTGATAAGCCCATTATCGTATGTAATAAGGTCTCTGGAGTGGGTTTCACTCCCCCCCCCCTACATGGGGGTGGGGGTGGGTGCCAGCATGAACCTCTCCGCCTCCTGCGTGGGGCTTTTCATACATATATATATATATATATATATATGTTTAAATACACATATATACATACTTTTATATACATATATATACACATATACTTATATACATATATGTATAATATATATACATGTATGGACATATATATATATATACATTTACATATATATATATATACACACATATATATATACATATATATACACACACACATATATTATATATATATATAGATAATTATGTACACATATATTACCTAGCGTTATTATACATTCATATATTTATACATTTTGAGCTTTGCTTAAAGCTGCATAATCCGATGAAAGCATACCATTTTCAGAACCAAAATGCGTACCTAGATTTGATCCTACATACCGAACTTAGGTACAGGTGCACTTAATAAACATTAATTTCTGAATAGAAGGACTACTAATTCAATGTTGTTTTTTTTTTTGTTTTTTTTTAGTGTGGACTAATAATTCAGTGTAATAGAACCTATCACTCCTACGAATCCTATAATGTCCAATATTTTGACATGCAGACCAACATTTATTTGACATGTTTTCACTTCGAATATGTCTATAGTTAACTCCTTTCAAATAAATAGTAGTTACAAATAAAGTAGAGTATATCATAACGATGTACCTAATAATAATATATTTATCTAAAAAGAATATGACAGCAACTTAAAACAAAAGAAAGGATGATGCCACCTTACCTGCTGACAGATCCCCATAATTTAAGACAAAACATCCTGTATTGTTGGTTTAAACATATCCTTCCAATGGATTGTTTCACACCTTAATAGTGTTCGCCATATTTCCAACAAATAAGCAAACAACTAATTTTATATTCAATCTTTTAGGCTAATTTTCGCAAATTTTGCCACATACTATTAGTTCTCTTTTTGCCCCCCGCCCACAAAAGAAGATTTATTGAAATACAAAATCTCATGAAGAATATTATATTTGGTACAGCCTTTGTTCAGGCTGCATAATTAAGCATTTACCTTCGAGTTAAATAGTCCGATGATTTTAAGATTCTGTCTTTTTTTCTAAGATAATAATATTAAATTGATTGTTATAATCTACCTTACATTAGTTTGAAGTAACCTTTATTTTAATTGGCTAAGTTTTGAAATATCTGAAGTGGAAATATGTCAAATTAGTTTTGGCAAGCACACCAAAACTCTGACACAATAGGCTTTAGCAGTAACAGGTTCTATTAAATGGCCTCCATATTCCCTTCTAGGTTGCAACACTTGCTTAATAAGTGCATCAGTATCTAAGTTAGATACGTAGAATCAATTCTAGATAACAAATGTTTGCTTTTGAAAATTGAAATACTTCATTGGACTATGCAGCTTTAAATGTGTAAATGACAAGAGCCTAACATTGATGAACTGACCTTCAAGTGGTTTCAGCGGAATCTCAGCCTTGAGAAGGACGGGTGCACCCCAACTGGACAGGTCCGGCGACTTGTTGTGCATTTCCGCCATCTTCTTCCCTGAAAGAATACAAGTTTGCGAAGATCGGTTAGGTTTTGTTTACCACATGCGTGAAAATCCATGAACCCAACCAAACACGCGCCCTGGTGAAGTGGGTGTGTGGTGGTGGGTGTGGTGGTTGTTGTGGTGGTGGATGTGGTGGTGAATGTGGTGGTGGGTGTGATGGTGATCTATGGTGGTGTTTGTGGTGGTGTATGTGGTGGTGTATGTGGTGGTGAATGTGGTGGTGTTTGTGGTGGTGTTTGTGGTGGCGTTTGTGGTGGTGTTTGTGGTGGTGGGTGTGGTGGTGGATGTGATGGTGTTTGTGGTGGTGTATGTGGTGGTGGATGTGGTGGTGGATGTGTGGCGTTTGTGGTGATGTTTGTGGTGGTGGGTGTAGTGATGGATGTGGTGGTGTTTGTGGTGGTGTATGTGGTGGTGTATGTGGTGGTGTTTGTGGTGGTGTTTGTGGTGGTGTATGTGGTGGTGGATGTGGTGGTGTTTGTGGTGGTGGATGTGGTGGTGGATGTGGTGGTGGATGTGGTGGTGGGTGTGATGGTGATGTATGGTGGTGTTTGTGGTGGTGGGTGTGGTGATGGATGTGGTGGTGGATGTGGTGGTGGATGTGGTGGTGTTTGTGGTGGTGGATGTGGTGGTGGATGTGGTGGTTTATATTGTGGTGTTGGTGCTGATAAGGTGGGGATGGGCGGGGATAAGTATCCTGGTTTGTTTGGGGGGTAGTACGTCCTAGCAACATTTAAAGTCACGTCACGATGATCACCTAGTTGTGACAGTGCACACCGGTATCGACGACTTTATCGTTTGTTTGTTGTTGTTTTACGTCCTAGCAACATCTAAGGTCACGACTTTATAGTGGGACACATACCCCCACCACCACCCGATCACTGTCACAAACCACCCCCACCACCACCCCATCACCGTCACCACCACCCCCACCACCACCCCATCACCACCCACCCCCACCACCACCCCATCACCGTCACCACCCACCCCATCACCGTCACCACCTACCCCCACCACCACCCGATCACCGTCACAAACCACCTCCACCACCACCCCATCACCACCCACCCCCACCACCACCCCATTACCGTCACCACCCACCCCACCCCCACCCTGCCACCGTTACCATCCACACCCACACTCACCCCAATCACCACCTTACCATCAACCATCTCCGGTACTACCCCCCCCCCCCCTCCACCATACCACACCCCCACTAGCCCCCTCATGACCCCCCTCCCCAATCCACCCCACCCCCATTCCTCGCTGGCCCATAAGGCCAAGCAGCACATTACAAGGATTCCTTTTTCTCGTTTGTGACTTTCTGCCTTTAGTATCGCTTTTTCATAACTATAACCGGGCAGGAAGGCCTAAGAGGTACAAAGTCCATGATGTAATCGGATGTCATGTGTTCGATCCCCAGCTGAGTCTAACATTTTTATTCGTAGCATTTGTCGCTCGCTACCATGATAGCTCCAGGAATTTTGTTAGGAAAAAATCGAATCCACAAAATAGGAAGAGTCAGGAAACTTAACTGATTAGTAATAATTGTGTGCGAGGAAGATTTGTATTAACAGACTATGTTAGATTCTGCATAGCGGTTGTGTTTTACTAACACTTCTCTGAACTTATTTACTTACACCTGTACATCCATTATTTGTTCAAACACTTTGGCTCTGTGGCCCCCTTTTCTTTCTTTTTTCTTCTTTTTTTTTGACGATACAAAAATCACCAGTCACCCACTAAAATGGTCTGCACACAAATATTGTATGTAGTGCATTTATTTGCTTCTTTTGTGGGTGATTCATTATTTCTTCAAACACTTTGGCTCTGTTCCCACTTTTGCCTATTTTTTACAATGTAAAAATAACCACTCACCCACTAAAATGGTCTGCACAAAATATGTTATAGACTGTAGTACCAGTGTGTTTGTTCTTTTGTGGATGATTATGTATGCGTGCGTGCTTTGCGATACAAACGATTCTGGGCGATGATTTATTGATCAAACGCTCCTCGGTCATGGTGTCCTTGAGCAAAGGCTCGTGGCGGACGGCGGCCGGGTGGGATTTCTCTTTGGGGAGTCAGTCAAGTAGGCTGTGCACTTATGGATGGATCTCATTGCTAGCCGGGTAAATAATGCGTGCCCGCAGATGGAGGGGTGGCGGGGAGGGTGCGGAGGAGGGGAGGGTACGGAGGAGGTGAGGGGTTGGGGAAGGGAGAGAAGTGGAGGGGAGGGAGTGGAGGGGAGGGCTGGGGAGCGAAGGGGTGGGGGAGGCGGAAGGGGAATGGATGGAGAGGAGAGGAAGAAGAGGGGGAAGGGAGTAGATGAGGGGAGAAAGAGAGGGGTGGGGGATGGGAGGGGCAGGGCGGGGATGGGAGAGCGGAAGGGGAGGGGAGAAGGCGAGGAGGTAAGCGGAGAGGAAAGGAGAGGGGGAAGAGTGTGTGGGAAGGTAGGAGATGAGGGGGGGGGAGGACGGGAGGTGCGGGAAAGTAGAGGGAAAGGGGAGGAGAGAAGAAGAGAGGAGAGGCGAGGAGGAGAGTAGGAAGGGAGAGAAGCGGAGAGGAGAGGAGAGGAGAGGAGAGGAGAGGAGAGGAGGGGAGGGGAGAGGGAGGAGTAGAGAGAGAGGGTTGGAGAGGAGAGGGTGGGGAGGAGAGGAGAGGGGAGGGGAGGGGAGGAGAGGAGAGGGGAGGAGAGGAGAGGAGACGAGAATGGGAGGAGAGGAGAGGAAAGGAGAGGAGAGGGAGAGCAGAGTGGAGGAGAGGAGAGGACAGGAGTGGAGAAGGGAGGGAAGAGAGAGGACAGAGGAGAGAGAGAGGAGAGGAGAGGAGAGGAAAGGAGAGGAAAGGAGGGGGATGGGAGTGGATTGGGAAGGAAGGAAGGAAAGGGAGACGTTGTAGAGGCAAGGCGAAGGATGGGAGGGTTCAGGGTGGCGGGGCGTGCATGGCAGGGAAGCGGGTGGTAGGGGGGTGGAGACGGGCGGGAAGGGGAGCGGGGAAGAGAAGGGGGTGGAGGTGCGGGGTAGGGAGGAGGGGGAAAAGGTAGAGAAGGGAAGGTATCGGAGAGGGTGGATGCGAAGGGAGGGGAGGGATGGGATGAGGGTGATGGGCAGGGATGCGATTGGGAGGTGATTGGAAGGGGATGGGATAGGAGGATAGAGTTTGAGAGGAGGGGAGAGAGAAGGAGAAGTGAGGGGCGGGGGATAAAGGGAGGAGAGGGGCGGGGGTTTCGTAATGGTAGGCGAGGAAAAGGAGAGGCGAGTAGAGAGGGTGAAAGGTCAAACAGTGAGAGGAAAGAGGATAATAGATACTAGAAGGGGGAGGGGTGCGAGGAGGTATGATAGGGGGAGAGGTAGAAGGAAGGCAGCCCTATCAAAGTACGGCGGTACACGGCATGGCGGTGCATTCCGAGGTGCAGCGTGGCACAGTTGTGTCAGCAATAGAAGGCGGCAATGAATTTCAGGCAGTCGGAGAACAGAGCACGCCATGGCAGAGCCATCCATGTCAGCTAGGGCCGCCTATGTATAGCAGCGAATAAAATAGGACATCGGGGCATGACATAGCAGCGAAAGGCACGGCCGGGCACAAGCGGACACGAGACACGGCATGTTACATGGCTGGAAGGAGCAATCACTCACATTACAGGCACTCACATTACAAGGCAGAAAGAGGCAATCACTCGCATTACAGGCACTTACTCACATTACAGGCAATCACTCACATTACAGCTCAGGAAGAGGAAATCACACACATAGCAGGGCAGGAAGAGGCAATAACTCACATTACAGGACAGAAAGAGGCAATCGCTCACATTACAGGAAATCACTCACATTACAGGCAATCACTCACATTTCAGGGTAGGAAGAGGCAATCCCTCACAGTACAGGCAATCACTCACATCACAGGAAGAGGCAATCACTCACATTACAGGCAATCTCTCACATTATAGTCACTCACTCACATTACAGGGCAGGAAAAGGCAATCACTAACATTACAGTAAATGACGAGGCAATCACTCACACTACAGGGCAAGAAGTCACATTACAGGACAGGAAGCAGCAATCACTCATGCTACAAGGCAAGAAGCGACAGTCACTCATGTTACAGGCAATCACTCCAGTTACAGGGCAGGAAGCGCTCACATTACAGGGCAGGAAGCAGCAGTCACTCATGTTACAAGCAATCACTCAGGTCATAGGGCAGGAAGCAGCAAAATGTCACAATACAGGGTAGGAAATGACAATTACTGACATTACAGGGCAGGAAGTGGAAATCACTCACGTTACAGGGCAGGAAGAGACAGTCACTCACGTCACAGGGCAGGAAGCTGCAATCACTCACGTTACAGGACAGGAAGCTGCAATCACTCATGTTACAGGGCAGGACGTGGCATTCACTCAGGTTACAGGGCAGGAAGCAGCAATCACTCACGTTACAGGGCAGGAAGGGGCAATCACTCACGTTACAGGGCAGGAAGTGGCAATCACTCACGTTACAGGGCAGGAAGCGAGTCACTCACGTTACAGGGCAGGAAGCGAGTCACTCACGCTACAGGGCAGGAAGCGGTATTCACTCACGGTACAGGGCAGGAAGCAGCAGTCACTCACGTTACAGGAAGCAGCAGTCACTCACGTTCCATCTGGTGCCAAACTACATCAAGCCACAGGCACGACACATGTCTTGTCTTGAGGACATTACGTGCCGGACCAGACGGGATGGCCGAATGAGTTGAGCGCCCGTCTCCCGTTTTGGTAGATCGTAGGATTCGAACCTGTTCGAACCCTGGTCGCTTCCTAGACAGTTGTTCGGCATTATAAGGGTAGGGCAAGGACTGGTTCGCTCAGTGTTAGGATAATGTGACTGAGTCTGATCATAATCCTTATATGACCTTGAGGTCATATAAGGATGCCAGGACTTAAAACTCCAACAACCAGCCAACCAACCAATATTTTGTGGCGACCACCCAGGTTACAGGTAAAGGCGCGGCATCATAACATGACAAACGCAGAGTTCACTGACTTGGAAGACATAATAGCCCTTGGCAGACAGTGTGTTGAAGTACACTCCAAACTAAACGAAGACGTCATTCTTTCTGTGGGCTATTATTGAGAGCAGGGCCGCGGAGGCGCCTCACAGGCGCCCATGACGCTACGCCAGTCTGAACCACAAAGGCAGTTTCTTGTCTCGAAAATGGCCGCCCCCATAGATGGTGGCCATTTGCAATCGAAATGCTGCGCTCTGATTGGATGAAACCACTGCATGCGGCGGCCATTTTTGAGGCGCTTTTTGTCTCCTATCTGTAAAGGGAGGTGTCGCCGAGACGTCACCGAGACGGACCCTGAACGCGGCCCAGGTCTGCATTGCGCGTGTACACCTAGTGGCACCCAGCCAAACTACACCGAGCCACAGGCACGACACATATTCTACTTCTGCTTTCTCCTTTTTCATATGAAACATCACTGATATAAATATCAACTTGTATGTACAATGATCATGTGGAAATAAATCTGTTGTTCTTATTATTCTTACTATTATTATCATTATTATAACCGTTTTGTAGACTATTATTTTCAGAAGCAGACTAAAAAAACACTATCCGATGAGAACAAACCTAATACCCGTCACTCCTCCGCCCCCTCCGTACCCCGTCATGATGAATCTCCGTGACCGAACGGACAACACGCTGCGGGTACAAGTTTGAATCACCCACGACAAGGGCAGGAGCCACAGGTACAGCCGTCACAGGCTGCAGTAAACTTGGTTTGTTGTTGGAGTTTAACTTCCTGGCAACATTTAACGTCATATCAGGATGGGTACCGACTTTTGACAGTGTGCACTCATGGCAATTTTATAGCACAGCCCCACTGGGAGACCAGGCCACTAGCACCATGACCTGATATCCCATTCAGTCACATTATCGTGACACTGAGCCAAACAGTCCTTGCTCTATCCTAATAATGCTGAGCGCCTGATAGTGCCTGATAGGAAGCGACAAGTATAAACTTTTAAGTCATTGCTTTGACTCAACCAGTGTTCGAATCCCACAATCTACCACAACAGGAGGCGGACGCTCAACTCATTCGGTCATTCCATCTGGTGCCAAACTACATCAAGCTACATGCAGGACCCATAACCGTTGTGTAGCTTATCATTTATTTTCAGAAGCAGAAAAAAAACCCACTATCCAAGGAGAACAAACCTACCCCCCACCCCCCGCCATGATCAGTCTCCGTGACCAACCGAGCCTCCCGCTGCGGCTACAGGTTTGATGCACTCAAGACAAGGGCAGGAGTGACAGGTAAAGCCGTCACTGAGTGCCATAAAGTATACAGGCGCATGGAAGGCAGGGCCAATGTCACCCAACAGAGGCACACAGGTAAAGCCGTCACGGAGTGCCGGAAAGCATATAGGCGCAAGGTAGGCAGGGCCAATGTCACCCAAAAGAGACACACAGGTAAAGCCGTCACAGAGTGCCGTAAAGCATCTAGGCGCATGGCAGGCAGGGCCAATGTCACCCAACAGAGGCCCACAGGTAAAGCCGTCACAGAGTGCAGTAAAGCATATAGGCGCATGGCAGGCAGGGCCAATGTCACCCAACAGAGGCACACATGTAAAGCCGTCACGGAGCGCCGTAAAGCATACAGGCGCATGGCGGGTAGGGCCAATGTCACCCAACAGAGGCACACAGGTAAAGCCGTCACGGAGTGCCGTAAAGCATATAAGCGCATGGCAGGCAGGGCCAATGTCACCCAACAGACACACACAGGAAGCCCGCCTCAAATATTCATCACAGTGTATATGTGGTATGGAACCGGTGCAGGAC
>CM059187.1:47079246-47169468 GCA_030323885.1 Branchipolynoe longqiensis
CACTGCTCGCAAATTGGTGCCGGTCCGATATGACCTCAAATGTTGCTTGAACCTTGCTCACTATATCATTCTGTGGTTACGGGTGCAAAGTTTAGCTTAATCTGAAGTTTCCAAATCTGGTGTAATTTTTATTGCGTCCATAATTATTTAAGGGTGGATGTGTGACTATTGCGAATACAATGAATTTGAAACCTAGCCAAGTCAAACGAATCACTTACAAACTTGATACTTGTTACCACTTAGCCTGGCACTCAGCATTACTAGGATATGGCAAGGACTGGTTAGCTCAGTATCAGGATAATGTGACTGAGAGGGAAATTGGGTCATGGTGCTGGTAGCCTGGTCTGCCAGTGGAGCAGCTCTATAAAGTCACCATGAGTGCGCACTGTCGACAAGTCGGCACCTGTCCTGATATGACCCCAGATATTTTGAGCACACAAACCCAAATAAGCAAGCCAAGCATTCGGTTATGATATCAGCCATGTGGCGCAACTGTTGCTAGCGTGAGGGATAAATATAAAACATGGTAAGTGCAACCCAAAGTAGAGCAGGGTGGTGTAGACTAATGCCAAGTACACACCTACCATTTACGATTCGCGCACTAAAACTCGCGACTCGACCCGACCCGCTTAAAACTGAAAATGGGCCGATTCATTTTTCGAATCGCGAATCGCAATCGTAATCGGCCCCTTTTATCCCTAAAACTGAGTTTTTAGTCGGGAATCGCAATCGCTACGTGTGCGCGGGGAGCGCATACCTAGCGATTTTTGTGTGCGAAACGGGCAGTTTTAGATCGTATACGGTAGGTGGGTGCGCACAAACGGTAGGTGCACACAAACGGTAGGTGTGTACCTGGCATAAGTGGTGTGTATACTTAGCCACACTTTTGCTAGGCGTATACAAGTATAAGCCTCCATCAGGATGTTTGCGGTGTCTCATAGATGTTGATCTGTAGACATAGATGACCATTTGGCCAGCATGGCGAGTTGTTTGACCAGGCGGAATGGCCAGATGAGTTGAGTGTCCCGTCTCCCGTTTTGGTAGATTGCGGGATTCGAACTCGTGGGTTCGAACCCTGGTCGAGTCAAGCCAATAACTTAACAATTGATACTTGTTGGTTCCTAGCCAGGTGCTCGGTATTATTAGGATAGGGAAAGGACTGGGAGGCTCAGTGTCAGGATAATGTGACTGTCATGGTGCTGGTGGCCTGGTCTCCTTGTGGGGCAGCACAGTTAAGTCCCCATGAGTGTGCACTGTCACAAGTCGGTACCCATCCTGGTATGAACTTAGATGTTGCCAGGACGTAAAATGCCAACAACCAACCAATCTTAGTGAATTTATACAGTGGGTTGTGGGCAGCCGGACACTATATAATGTGTTATTAGTTACACATTTTGGTTTTGGGTGTTGCATGACGGCTCGTTCATAGCGTTGTAGTCATCTGATTCTTGGATGCTGCCTCAGTGTGTTTCATTTCTGACCATTCATCGAGTTGGAGTGACAAAATGCAGACCATGGTACCGGTGTGATACAAACATGATGTCATCAATATGTTATGACTTTTTGATTACATTCCCATGCCTTGCCTTGCCCTGCCCTGTCTAGCACTGTATGCCTCGTTCGCTTGCTGTTGAAGTTGCATAATGTGATTTTGAGTTTCTGCCATTTAAAAAATATAAATACTCTAGGGTGATCGGGATTACTGGGATAGGGCAAGGACCTGTTAACTCAGTATCAGTATAATGCGACTTGTTGGGAAATCGGTGCATATTGCTGGTGGCTGATCTGCCAGTGGGGCAGCACTAGAAAGTTGCCATAAGTGCGCTCTGTCAAAAGTCAGTGACCTTACATGTTGCCAGGATGTAAAACGTGAATAAATTCATGAATAAGTATCCGTCCAAGATCCCTACTAGATTTGGTCGTAGGGATGGGAGGGACATTCGCCCCAGCCACATGTATGCGTCGCCCCTTCAGTCTCACCCCATGGACTCAGAAGACGCATGTTAATGACCGTCGATGAGGAGAAACCCAGTCGCAGTGTAAGTTGTAACTTAGCCGGCCACCCTCTTACAGTCGCAGACCATGTACATACATACTACTGCGCGTCCAGTTGCGCGCAGCCGAACTGTGCCACGTCCGGTGGCTGCATTCCAGTTGCCCGCTCAATGGAACGCTGCTAATAGTCTTGGCTTCCCGTGGCTTCCTGTCAAATATTTACCCAGTGGAGCCTGGCGATGGCGATGCCTATCGCGACTGTCAACAGAGCGAAACTTTGCTGGTAAGATGTTTGCGCCACCGCATTGCGTGTTTTCAGCAGGATTTCTCAGCGCTGAAGGCAGAGAATTGGGGTACTATCTAGGACTAAAACTGGCTGGTGCGTTGCTTTAGTTCTGTTGAATTGAAAGCATAACAGCCTCTAATAGCAGGCTAGCGTCTAGAATTGGAACTGAACTGAGGGTGGTCTGCAGTGCATTTTAGTCAGCGATTTTGAATATGTACTTAGAAAGTCTGATGAGTTTGTTCATATTTTGTATGCAACTATGTTAGGTTGATCATTGTAATCTACATTAGTTTAGATTGATTTGCGATATGCAAAATTAATTTTGACATGCACATTGAAATGCTGGACATCATATTATTCAACACTGACATATTCTATTAAATTGACAATATTCCTTTCATGCAGCAATAAAAATGTATGTGCACTGCTATTTAATTTGGGTATTGGATGTGTACGATAAAATCTAGTAAATGTGTTGGTTGAGAAAAAGTTGATGCTTTCATCGGACTAGGCCAATTTAATTCATGTTGCGTTATCGAGGTCCTGCAGATGTTATAATACTGGTCTTGAAATTACCGGACGGAATGCCGGAGCGAAGTGCCCGCTCTCTGTACTTTATAAATAGTTGTCGCTTGACATTGCTAGTAGGTACTCCAAACATAGTACTGGTTGCTGATGCTGACTGGCCATTGGGAAGCTAGGAGCCTACCCCTCTTTGAACGTTGTCTGCTGTGAGTGAGTGAATCAGAGCTAAAAAAAATAAGTACTTTCACAGTAAAGTAGAGATGCTTTAGTTTCGTATCCATTATGGCCGACTTCAGGTGGGAAAAATTGAGGATTGAAAACTTTGGAACTCTCGTAAAACATGATTTCACGAAATATTTTTCATGAAAAATATAATATTACATAGAAACGATTTTTCTCTACAAATCTGTGTAGATTGTTAACCACCATTTAGCACTCACTCTCAACAGTTTGGACTTAACCATAGAATGGGTATGCTAAATAGACCAATAAAATATTTGAGATTTTTTTAAATGTTGATATAGCTTACAATTTAATCACATTATAGATATTTGCATTTTGATCATTTTGATACAAAAATCAAGTCAATATCTCAAATAGAACCAGAGATATTAATTTTCTAAAGATTTGATCGTGGGCAGTTAGTGAAAATCACATGATTTGCAATGTTTGATGTGAAATTGCTAAACAAATATTAATTTTCAAGTTCTGAAAGAAATTGAGATTAGAATCTGTACTAGAAATAATAAGTTAAAAGACCGGTTAAAATGTAACTTGCTTTCAGTAGGCAGCTTAGAAAATCAGGATTTAAGCAATTGCAGAATCAAGGGCTGGATCAGGCCGTCCCGGCGGCTTACATCGGCACCACAGTCCAAAGCAGGTCTCACGCACTCCGGGGCAGTGGGTAGCAGGACGCGGGCAACCGCTGGCCGCATTCCCCCACTATTAGCGTAACTGCCAACGTGCACAGGAAAGGCAAACCACCCATTTACTAAATTGATACTTCTCCCCGCCCAGCTTGGCGCTCAGCATTTACTAGAGCAAAAAGCAATGGAGTGGTGGTGGGGGGACCAATTGTCCGTGATTAAAATTCCCTGTGCTTGGTCAGCGAATGTGATGGGTTTGCGGAATTCGATGCTGTGGATGTTGGGTCTATTCCTTGGCGTGCTGGCTTTGTGATGCTAAAATTACATGGCCAATTCTGCCTTTTATATACATGCTGTATAAGCAATTATGCGAGTATAATTATCCGTAAACTGATTATCTATGAACTGTCTCCTCAGTTCATATCAACCTGACACTACACCACCTAACTGATAATCCTCCAGTCATCTACTGGTCAGGCCTCCTTCCTCGCCTGGTGGTGCCACCTGCCGCATCTTCCTCGCATGTCTTCCCCTCATGCCTATACCACTCACTCCAAAATTTAATATATATATATATATAGATATATATTGTCCAAAGTCAAAATTCCGTTTATAGAATCTAGTGTTGTAAGCAAATTGAATTTTAAGCTCGTTAATATCAATAGAAGGCATTGTATTTCACAATAGAAATAGCTTTTATATTGTAAACCTCTGTGTTGAGTACAAGGGAATATGCGACATGTTGAGCCTATTAAAACCAGTATGGGTAATAGCTTATGAAGCGTGACATCCAAGTATCCAATGCCTACGCCTGTAGCGTAGTTATAACTTATAGACAGCTATGTGATTACCAATTCAAAAGTTAAGTTCATTATTTAAGATGGGTCAATTTAGCTTCTAAGTAGAATAAAGATTTCTCGGATCCCACTATGAGCCGCTGGAAGGCTGGGTATTTATAGCCGCTTATTAATGAACTATAATAACGCATTCAGCAGTTTAATCTTTGTGACAATAGAAGCGGAGTGACAAATTGTTGTCGGGATTTCAATTTATTAGCTAGCAAAAGGAGACCTAAATGCAACCTTCAACATAACCGCCGATAGAAGTCTTGCCATCACGGCTATGGAGAGGTGTGGAACACTGTTTGTTTGGACTTCTAAAGCAGATTTGGTTAACTATAATGTGACCGACATTAAATGAAATCTCAAATAACCGTCTCAACAAGATGGACAGCCACAACAACGAATGATGTGAACCATCATATCAGTGACTCTTTCACTAGTGTAATGTAACGCAACACTCAACATAAGCTTTTATATATATACAGTGATAGAAATAAGCCAAATTTTCACTTCTCCAATAGACAAGTCTGGTGTGATTTTTACTTGTCCGTCTGAATTTTCACTTGTCCACATTATTTACCTTATGTACATAATATATATATATGAGACTGTCTCAAAAGGTGTGAAGCAATATGGGACAAAACTTTGTCCATTGTAACGATCAACATACTATCTGCTTATGCATTTGCTCAGGATAAACTGATTTGTTTTTTTACATGGTGTTTCATAATCCCAATAGAATACATATTGATTTGAAGCAAATGTCCTTGTGTTTTCAGTGTAACCATTTCTGTGCTGTTTTGTGTCAATCGTTACAATGGACAAAACAAAAAAAAGAGTTATCACCTTTTGAGACGGGCTCATATACATATATATCTTGGCTAATAATTTATACTTCTTATTATATGCAGTTATACAAATAACCAACAAAAAGTGTATTTTCACTTGTCCGTCTTGATTTTCAGTTATATATATATCTCCATCTTTTTAGGAATGATTGGAACTATTGAATGGAACTTTCCTGAAAAGGGCAGTACCACGTCATGTGTTCAGTTATCGTTATCGAATAGGTTGAAACTAGCTGTTATTGAGAGCCAAATAAGGAGGGCGTCGAGGGGGGAGGGGGGCTGACATTGTATTCAAGCTGTGGCTATTAGTGTCATTCAGACCGAATAACTCCTCAGTTGGTAGTGACGTACACCAGGGAATATACACTATTTATCTAGAATGGTTTGAAAGGAGCAGTTCACGGCAATGGAGTTCCCCAAGTATGACCAAGCCTACTTTAACTAATGACGAATTTGTGGTTATATATGAATTGTGTAACCTATATTCTTCCACCTATCCCCCCCTCCCTTGCCTAACATGGAATATGCTGTTTGAGCTCCAGCCAAATTGAATATATGGGTCGTTCTCTGAAACTGGGCACTAAAGTCTGACATGGAAACCAAAAGTGAAAACCTTCCAAATAATAGCAAAAGAACCTTCCAAATAATAGCAGAATCCATGGTCCTATGAAGCTTAGCATGTTGTGCATATGTCAGAGTTGAAAAATACCGATTTCACTTTGATTACGTTCTCATGGACAAAATTAAGCAATACGTTAATATCAGTTGTGTGACATGGAAATCAAAGATGCATCCAGAATACCAGTCCAATATACGCAACAAAGTCAAACAAGATTTTATTGATTACAATTAAGCAAATAAGATTGAGTCTTGGGTAAGTGCATAGTGTTGATATGTAAATTTTCATTTTTGCACCAAATCATTCAAGTATACTTTTGATATCTTTTTTTGGCGTACATTAAATATGTGTAGTATTGCTAAGATATGTAATACACAGAGGCAATAATAATTATTTGACTTGCTATCAATAAAAGAAAGAACTAATTATCAACAGTGTAACGTGGAAACCAAATATGTGGTTCTCAGTTTTTCAGAATAACCATATAGGGATACAGGATCTCGCTACACAGCATAAGTGATGGCTGGTCGAGTCAAACCAATGACTTAAAAATTGATACTTGTCACTTGATAGCCAGGCGCTCGGCATTATTAGAATAGGGCAAGGACTAGTTGGCTCCGTTTTAGGATAATGTTACTGAATGGGATATCAGGTCATGGTGCTGGCAGTCTGGTCTCCCAGTGGGGCAACACTACAACGTCGCCTATGAGTGCACACTGTCACAACTGGGTGGACGGCCTGGTGAGGTGGTTATAATTGAACTAGTGGGTGGGAGATGGCCGAGATTTCCGGTTCTATGAAAATCTACCGCCTTTATATATATATATATATAGGATTGTAAATTTGCTGGTTGGTCGACATTTGTGGAGTGAAGTTCATGCGTGGCTGTATATGCTTGCCAGGCTGCATCTACATATCTGGTGTCACGTGCCAGCCATGCGCAGTCAATACGAGTTATCTGGAAGAGGTTGGTTGTTGGAGTTTTATGTCCTGGCAACATCTACAGACGGGTACCAACTTGTGACAGTGCACATTCATGGCGACTTTATAGTGCTGCCCCACTGGGAAATCAGGCCACCACCACCATGACCCGATATCCCACTCAGTCACATTATCCTGACATTAAGCTAACCAGTCCTTTCCCTATCCTATTATTGCCGAGCCTAGGAAGCGATAATTATCAATTTGATAAGTTAGTGGTTTGACTCGACCGGGAACCGAACTCCCGATCTCCCGCACGCGAGGGCCGCGCTCTACCGATTCGGCCACCACGCCCGATTATGTGGAAGAGGAGATGGGTGAGGGGAGGAGGCAGTGATTGGCTGTGGCAGTCAGTGATGGTGAGCCGTTGAGTGAATGGATGGGAGGGTGCTGGTGGCTTCCTGGATTTCGCGACGTGCCCGGCTCATCTTCCAAAGTTGTTTGCTGATGCCATATTCGCGGAATCTGTCGACGGGTGGGTGGGTGGGGGGGGGCGATACGGTTGTTAATGTTATGTATCCAACTCACTGTTGCTGCACTTGTCGGATGCGACCTCCACCAGCGCTTCACTGACTGAAGCACACGCTCTCAGTTTAAAGTTGTTTGACAGTCAGGTTGTGCACTTTGTGAATCCTTGTGGAAGTAAGTTAGTGCCTTTCTTTCAAATAAGCGGATGTATTCTTGTTTTCTATGATTATCGATGTAAATCCCTCTAGACTTCAGCGCTTTTGAGGATTTCTGTGATTTTTCATAAGAATCTTAGTAATGCGACAACTTACTACTATAGGTAGTGGCAGCCTGTTGGCATGTTGCCAATCACTGGGTAAAATGAGTAAATTTGTGTCTTTTCATTGCTTCTAACTCCACGCACATGCAACCTTGATATTATAAAGTATATGTAGATAAAGAGGAAGTTTTTCCCTCAATATGGCTTCAACTCCAAGTGAGTGAGTGACAGACACTGAATCCTGAGTATTACTGTCAACATCGCTGTAAATCACGAGACAGAAAGTGAGGTCATTCTCTTTATTCACTCCAAGTTTGAAGCATATCTATACAGTAGTTCTTAGGTTATGGTCATTTATGACTTTTACTTGTCCGTCTTGATTAAAGTTATTGTCGGTTTTGGTCCGCATCTGTCATTTTGGCCGTTTTCTCAAGTTTGGCGTGTCATATCTTCAAGAAACATACAGTGATCATCCTGAAAAAAAATAGCAGATACTAGGACTATTAGCTTGAGCAACAACAGGCTACACAGATCATTAGAAATTGTATTACAGATTATCAACTATGGCACTTTGGCCAAATTTGTCATTGTAATAAAAGAGTTTTTTCAATCTTTAGGAGTTGATAACTTAACAATTATACATATTTCTGGCTTGAAAACTTGTGAGCTTGTTCTCTGGGTATAAGTAAAGCACATCTTAAGGTAAGGTCAATGTCCTTTGTTAAATGTTTGTTATGAGTTGATGAAAAATGTTCTGTGTATTAAAAAGTTCTGTTTAATTAATATTTAAATCACAAATGATATATATTTTTTAATTTTGACTGTCGCTACCTACTTACAAGTAAGTCTAGTAGTATAAATACAATAGCCCCAATTAACGATAAAAAAATGTAAATTGGTCAGTCCGAATTTCGTTCTTATGATTTTAGATATTGCTAGGACATAAAACTGAAACAAACAGAAAAAGCAATGAGTGATTTTAGAGGGAGAAAAGGGGAATTGGTGGCATGGCCACAGCAAGATCAGTGGAAAGCTCTCCAACGATATTCTGTACTGACTGATCAGTGGAATGGAGCTATGATAGTGCTAGGACAATGGATGAATTTTCCGCGATTACCTGACAGTGCTAAGCCAATGGGAGGAGGTTATTCATGTTTTCCTAGAAATTCACCATCGGTTTCCCTTCTTCTAATAATAATTACTATGGTAACGATGCTATAATTGGAGCAACATTATTTACAGATAATCTCTCCATAGATTTCCGTGCTTTGTATGTGGGAGTTTATTTAATAAGGATTATTGCTGCAGCCGCCCAAACTGCGAATTTCAATGCTGTTTCCTATTGGTACGGGATGGTCGAATGAGTTCAGCGTCCGTCTCCCGTTTTGGTAGGTCGTGGCATTGGTTCAAAACCTGGTCGAGTCAAACCGATGATTTAAAAATTGATACTTGTCGCTTCCTAGCCATGGGCTTGGCATTATTAGGATGGGGCAAGGACGAGTTGGCGCAGTGTCAGGATAATGTGACTGAGTGGGATATCAGGTCATGATGCTGGCGTTCTGGTCTCCCAGTGAGGCAGCACTATAAAGTCGTCATGAGTGTGCACTATCACAAGTTGGTACCTGCCTGATATGACCTTAGCCAGGACGTAAAACTTCCACCAACCAACCCATTGACCAGACAGGATGGCCAAATGAGTAATTCAGGTCCAATAGCCGATGATAAAAATCAATGCGCTCTAGAGGCGTCGTTAAATACCCCCCCCCCTGTTTTGGGAGATGGGGGGGGGGGGATCCTTGTTGCTTCCTAGTCAGGTGCTCGGCATTATTATGGTGGTCTGGTCTCCAAGTGGGGAGACACTATAAAGTCGCCATGAGTGCGCACTATCATGAGTCGGTACCCGTCCTGATATGACCGTAGATGTTTCTAGGACGTAAAACAACAAACAAACCTATGATACCGTGGAAGCTGTATATGTCTTTGTTACGGTACACTGATCACTGTCGCCGTGCCTGTCGGACACAGCAAACAGACCATGGGACCCTGTGTGCGCTCAGTTTCCTGTTTCTGCGACATTCATGTCACGTGTGTAGTCAACAATTCTGACGTTAGAGCCCCCCCCCCCCCCCCCCCCCCAACACACATACAAAGAAAGGCATAGGAAGAATAATAAAAGATGGGGGTGGAGACTAGTAGTATGCCAATATTACCCAATTTCCAGCATTTTGTTATTTCATACCTATTGAAATTGGTTACTCCAGATGTCGAGTAAATGATAAATGAGGTAATAATGAACTTTTATGGAAAAAGAAGACAGAATTGTTATTAACTGTTATTAATTGTTATGACCGTAGATGTTGCTAGGACGCAAAACAACAAACAAACAAACAAACTCAATGCCATGTATTTTTACTGTGGACCATCTCCAAAGGTGAGTGGTGCCCTGTCATTAACTATGATTAAGCAAGATTAGTGGAAGTAGGCTACAGTAGGTAGATTGCAATACATTTATACACGTCCTTCCACCGTACGCGATGGCCGAATCGATAGAGCGCAGGTTTCCTGTGTGGGTGATGGGGAGTTTGATTCCTGGTCGAGTCAAACCAATGAAATACAAAATTGATACTTGTCGTTTCCTAGCTTGGTGCCCAGCATTAATATAATAGGGCAAGGACTGGTTAACTCAGTGTCTGGATAATGTGATTGAGTAGGATATCGGGTCATGGTGCTGGCGGCCTATAAAGATGCCATGAGTGCACAGTCACAAGTCGGTACCCGTCCTGATATGACCGTAGTTAGATGTTGCCAGGATGTAAAATTCCAACAACCAACCAACCATATGTCCTGCCTCGCTAGGCACCGGGATACGCATGGGTCAGAGGCTTTTAACCAAATATTTTATGTTTCACATTTTCGCATATATTTCAATACATGTGACCAAACGTATCGATTAAACACGACTAACCTTCCGCCATGAATATTGGGCCTTCCTGCCGACACAGTGACCAGCAAACAAGCAAGGGATTTTAATAATAGCGTTATGTTAATACCGTGAATTGCTCCTGTGTGAATTAGGGCAAAGACATTGTTATCAGCGACATTATTTTAAAAGTTTTGCTTCAAGCATTGTCCCCATGGATCTCTGATAAGTGACACTATTGCTTGCAGGGTCCGTACGGGGCCAGGAAAGTGATGAAAAGTCTTTGAACTTCATTTGTTGCATTTCAAGGCCTTGAAAAGCTTTGTACTTAACCTATTTTGGGTATTTAGTCTTGAAAAGTCGTGAATTCCATTAAACTATCCTCACTGATCTAAATTACTCTGAAATCACCATTCTCCTTGGTTTTCCCCCCTGAAATCACAATGAAAATAGTCTTGAATTCAAAAACAGCCTTGAATTCCATGTCTTCACATGTGTACTGACCCTGTGCTTGTGAACAAAAGGAAAAACTAGCTAAATAAAGGTGCACATGCGCGTGTTTGGCACCACTCTAACTTCATTCATTCACTTGTTTTGCAGGGAGGATGTGAACGAGAAGCTGCGAGACCAGCCCGACGGTACTTTCCTGGTGCGGGACGCCACAACCAAGGCGCAGCAGGGCGACTACACCCTGACTCTTAGGTACGTGCCCTGCCTCCATCACCACCTCAAAACAGCAGCTTTCATTTTTAATAATATTTCAGCGAAAATAAATATATGGTTGTATATATAACGATTATATTTGAGTATATGGAGATTGATTGATTGATTGATTGGTGGTTTCTTTACGCGATGTCGGCAGCATATGCCATATTCACGGCGGAGTATATGAAGAAAATAGTGTTAGAGCAGCCTGAACACCAACGATGCTGCATTGAACATGATACACAAGAATGCAGCCTCAGTTGACCATAGAAATTTGACAATCCCTCTCGCTTTCTCTCTCGCCCTCACTCTAATTCCTATCACCCTCTATATATCTTTACTTTCTTTCTTTTCTACATTTCTCTTTCCTCTTTCCCCAGTTTCTTGTTCCTTTTGTTTCTCTTTCATATGTTTATACAAGTATACTTTTGCTTCCCAGTCTACACAATTACACTGTCAGTTAAAAAAAACAAACATCCAGGTATCTTACTTCCTACCATCCTGATTGTGGTATGCAGGTATTGCAATACCTCAGGGAGTTTGACGTCCCTGCCCTGCAGAGTTGTAAACCACTGCCTTGTGGTACAGGTTCTTGACAGAACCGAAGGCTAGGGGAGCAAACCCTAAACGGAAAACCATGTCACTGTGGCAGCATTAAGGGCAGGTGATGTATGGAACTCCCAACATCTCCCGACCAGCCACTGCAGGGACAAATAGTTTTGCGCCTGTCTGGACATGTTCTTGCTGGTGTGAAACCTCTATTTGCTCCCCGAGAGAGTGCCACTGGTAACTTGCAAAAGCCAGCAGCACTTCAACAATTTTGCAGGCAGCTTTCATGAAATGTACCAATGGGGTCAAGCAAGGTTGTGTACTGGCCCCCACACTCTTTTCCATCTTCCTATCAGCAATGCTTGACGAGGCTTTCCGAGACATGGGGGATGGCATCTATATACAGTCCAGACAGAGTGCTGACCTATTCAATGTCGCACACTTCAGAGCGAAGACCAAGACTACTCTGATACTGGTGAGAGAGCTGCTATTCGCAGATGATAGTGCACTGGTTGCCCACTCTGCTGAAGAGATCCAGAAAACAGTGGACGCTTTCTCCGATGCATCAAAGAAGTTCGGCCTGAAGATTAACATCAAGAAGATGGAGGTGCTGTACCAACCCAACTCTACAAGAACCCGAGAGGAGGATATCATGGTTGACGGAAACACGCTGAACTGTTCCGGAATTCACCTACCTCGGAAGCACTATATCAAGTGATGGACGCATTGATGCTGAAATACGGAGGAGGATGGCCAAGGCCAGCGCATCTTTCGGCCGACCTCGCCAGAGACTCTGGAACAACCACCATGTGTCAATGCGGGTCAAAGGCAAGATCTACCATGCAATCGTGCTATCCACCCTACTATCCGGTCTGGACAGTGTACAGACAACAGGTGAAAAAACTGCATGCCTTCATGATGCGACATCTGCCTTCAATCATGATGCTAATCTGGAAGGACAAGTGACAAATAAGGAAATACTCGAACGGACGGGGCTGCCCTCTATGGAAGATCTTCTGATCAAAAAGAATGTCCGGTGGACTGGATACGTCATGAGGATGTCATCAGACAGGCTACCAAAGCATATCCTCTATTCTCAACTGTCTTCTGGTTACAGAAAGAGAGGGTGCCCTCGTCTCCGGTTCAAGGATACCATCACGAGAAACCTGAAGCTGAGACATTAAGACCAACTCATGGACATCACTCTCACAGCAGAGAGCTAAATGGAGAGCGACAGTCAAGTAATGAAAGCAGTCTTTGTCACATCGCGACCGACAGCATGATGATGATGATGACCGTCCTGATATGAGCTTAGATATTGCTAGGACGTGAAGCCTTAGTAAACAACAATAATTTACTAGCCAAATATGTACACATAATAATTGCATATTATACTAGAAAGCATGGATGTATTTACCCACGGTATAGAATCTGTTAATAAATTTCTCAGCCTACAAATCTTCCTCATATTTCTTTACTGTATTTCTCTTAATCCCATTTCTTTTCCTCTCTTCCTCTCTATTCCTCTTTTTTTCTTTCTCTTCCCGCCTCCTTCCCGTTCTCCTCCCCTTCTTTCACCTCCCAACCCAATCCCAATTTTTCTTTGTCCCTGCCTTTCCTTTGCCTTCAACATCACTTCCTCCATTTCTCATCCCCATCTCCATCTCCATTAACTATGCTCCCTCCCTCCCCCTCCTGCCCCCAAAAGGCCCCAGTAGCAACACGTGTGCATTTCCATGTATTTAATCAGCATTGTCGCCTCCTGGCGGAGGCTTTCCTATTAGTATTACTAAGGCATTTTGTGGCATGCGCATTAGGGTTACCTGCTATTGCAATTGGCTGATTCATTAAGCCGGGGACACCTGGAGGGCTGAGTCGCCTCCTCTCCGCCCAAGGCTGTCGCTGTGTGACATTGTTGCGGCTGCGCGGGCCGCTCCTAAGTGACATTTCCCATCTGCCCATTACAGTGCAATTTAATTAGTCGCACGGCAGCGGGAAGTCAGAGCTGCCCATAAACACGTTACCTTACTTCATTATCTCCTCTCTCCTGCTAGACCCGCCGCTTTCAGGACCGCGCTTTCATTATTTAATATGGTCACTTTGCGGTGCAGTATTTGGAATTAAAAAAACAACAAAATTTTTTAGAGCGACTGCTCACTGAATACTCGGAGTGTGCGCAATGCTTCCCCGTAGGCTGTGCATCTTAACCATGGCGTGGTTGGTCGTCCATGGCAAACATTTTGGCTAATGGCAATTTGGTGCATTTATTTATTTCTTTTAAAAGTAACTTTTTGGACAAATTCAAATATGAAGAAAAGTAATTTGTTGTTTGGATGGTATATTTTTTAATTTTATTTTTATTTAAGCAACCTTTTGCGGAAATACTAATATGGTAACAAATAAAAACAATACTTTGATAGTAATTACCTGCTTAAAGTACGAGCAATTTATTAGAATGTCAGTGCAATTGAGTGGCGAAGACCCAGTAGTTGATCCCTGATTCTATAAGACAAAGGAGAGAGAAAACGTACAAAAACACTGTAGATGTTTAGCTTTGTTTGGACGGCTAGTAATGTAACTGGGTGGGGGCCTCTCATGGTGTTTTCTTATTGGGCGAGGTCGGCACATGTATGCAATGTTGTCACAGAATATATTCATAGTCGAAATAAAAGTTGTTGCCATTGTGGTTGGTTGGTTGTTAAAAGTTTGCGTCCTAGCAACATCTAAGGTCATATCAAGACAGTACCGACTTGTGACTATGCACACTTCTAGCGACTCTATAGTTCTGCCCCACTGGGAGACCAGGCCGACAGCACCATGACCTGATATCCTACTCAGTTATATTATCCTGGCATTGAGCAAACCAGTCCTTGCCCTATCCTAAAAATGCTGAGCCATTGGCTAGGAAGCGACAAGTATAAATTTTGAAGTCATTGGTTTGACTGACACTGACAGATGCTCAACTCATTCGGCCATCCCGTCTGGTGTTGTCATTGTAATGGAGTGGGTTAGTAATGGGTGTTTCTTATTGGGGTGAAAGATTTGGGTTTGGTTGCTTTGGTTATGTGCACTCTTCGCCTTTTACTTGATTCAAAATGAGCATGCAGCATCATCATCTGCCGATTACCACTCAACACACACTCAATGTCAAATGTATATACAGTATAACCCCGATAAACTAAACTTGAAGGGACCCTAGAAATTTGTTTGGATTAACCGATCCTTGGTTTAACCGATCTTTGGCTTGGGCTTTGACTTGGCTTTGGCAAAAACGCAGATGCATTATGAATGTATTATACAATGTATGTGGACACTTTGATCACTGTTTTTGTAATGTATATACAGTATAACCCCCTTAAACCAAACGGTGAAATGTTCAACTGATAGACTAGTCAGGGACTTGGTCAGCCCCTGTCTCTTAAGGCCATTCATTAGAATGAAAGGACCATCCACGCTTCCTCACCCTCCCACTCCTAGATAAAGTCAATGGTATCATTCTTAGTAAAATGATAAATATTGGTTTAATAAGCTACATTAGGTGGTAGAGTCCAACTGTTCTCAGAGGGCTAACATTTACCTTACTAAAAGGATCATGCATGCAGTTTTCATTTTAAATTGCTGGTGCCATAACACCAAGACGGTTTAATCAACTCTTAGTGGGAACTGATACCCAGTACATTCTGGTGAAGGGTTGATCAGGACCGTGTGTGTAAGCCACTAGTGTCCAATGTGGTAGTGGCTAACGACTACTTGGTCCAGCTGACCCTCAGCATGACCGCCCCCCCACACACACACATGGGACGATTTCATGTCATTTGTATTTTCGTCACACTCTTGCTGCCATATGGATTTGATATGAGCAAAAACGAGTAGTTTTAAATTAGGGTGCACTGTAAATAACATTGTGGGTGGATACCTTGATCAAGTTGATGTACAACACATGAAGGATTGCTCGGGCTCTGATAAAGCCAGGATTCACACCGATCTCTGTAAAGTGTCTCCAAATTGCCAGCTATAACATATGAATACAGTGAAACCTCTCTACATAGACCGACCATGGGACCGACTTTAGGTGGTCCATTTAGAAAGATGGTACTGAGTAGTTCCTTGCTTCCTTCTGTCGAGGGGGTTCCACTTGTGGGGTATGAACTCTCTCCCAGCAAAAAACATTCTATACACCAACTACATAGAGGCTGGGAGAGGTCGTCTTTGTGCGACTCATTTAAAGACTCTTTCTTCACCTAGATTGATGACATGTTTGCCTTGCAGCTAGCTAGATTCACATCGCTATTTCGCTGCAGGCAGGTCTAGGAATTGCGCAAAAGGATACATAGCTTTGTAAGGCTTCTCTCCCTTTCAAGTTAGTTCTCATGTTGACTTCTATCATTTCTCGATTCTCATCGGTTTGCATTCTGCAACCGGTGAGACTCTAAGGGGGGCAGTGTAGTAGTCTGAACATGAGCTCTACTATCACGCGGTAGCAGCGGAGACTACGACGCCACCAGCGCAGTACCACTACACTGCGCTAGGTGGCGGCACGGGTCACCACCGGTCAGACCCCAACTGGGCTGACCTCTACTGCGTGTGGTTGACCCACCCCCCCACACACACATATAGAGTCGATGTGGGATCTGGCGAGTCAGGGGGCGGGTCAGACAACTACTGACGCCGCGGAGAGCAGAGGGTTCAATAAACCAAGAGTGAAGCGTACACTGAATTGAATCTTGGCGTTCTTCCGTGTGACTGCGTGTGAGTGGGAGAGTCGGAGGGCCGTGGGCCATTACATTGGCGCCGTCTAGCGTGTGACTTTGTGTCCGGGCTCTAGGCGCAGTATTTCCCATTTTCATCACCCCCATGACACTGGTTGCCGTGATCGTGATCAGGATCCTGTACAAGCTTTGCGCTGTACGGTTGTTGAACCTACCCTGTGTATGTATGTGTTAGTGCATTGCCTGTATGTATGGAATTGTAAGCATTACAAGACTTACAATTCCAGGGGGAAGAGTGTAGTGGTCTGCACTGACCTCTCAGGCAAGGAGCCGCATAGACAGGTAGGCGTGGGTAGTATGGTGATGTCAGGGAGCCTAGGTGGTGTAATGGTTAACACACTGGCCCGGAATGCAAAGAGATGTGGGTTCGAGTCCCGCTCTAGGCACAGTATTTCCCATTTTCATCACCCCCATGACTTGTGGGGTATGAACTCTCTCCCAGCAAAAAACATTCTATACACCAACTACATAGAGGCTGGGAGAGGTCGTCTTTGTGCGACTCATTTAAAGACTCTTTCTTCACCTAGATTGATGACATGTTTGCCTTGCAGCTAGCTAGATTCACATCGCTATTTCGCTGCAGGCAGGTCTAGGAATTGCGCAAAAGGATACATAGCTTTGTAAGGCTTCTCTCCCTTTCAAGTGAACCCTACTGACGCCGGTGAGGGTTCAATAAACCAAGAGTGAAGCGTACACTGAATTGAATCTTGGTGTTCTTCCGTGTGACTGCGTGTGAGTGGGAGAGTCGGTACGGGTCGATCACGGCCCACGGCCCTCCGACTCTCCCACCTGGCACACATCATTACTAGGATAGGCCAAGGACTGGTTTGCACAGTATCAGGATAATGTCACCGTGTGGTGGGATATTGGGTCATGGTGCATGTGGCATAATCTCCCATGAGTGCACACTGTTACAAGTCGGTAGGCCTTCCCATCCTGATATGACCTTAGGTATTGCTAGGACGTAAAACAACAAACCCTCATGAGGGAAATTGTGCACAAATTACCTCTTCACTCCCGACAAAGCATGGTCTGGTTTTGGATATTCAGTCCGGATTTCAGTCACACAATACAGGTGTCTTACTTCCCAGTGTGGCCACCGGTTTGTGATATTGAGCACATAGGCCATTGTAGACCAGGAAGTAGGGACATATTCTCCCATAGGATCATAAAAGAACATTTCAAAATAGGAGGTGGGCATGCATTCATAGACCACGATCTAGGTGTGGCCGCACACAGAAGTAGATGACAATTAATAAATCTAAAATGGCTTCAACTTGTGTATTACAGGAAGGGTGGCAGCAACAAACTGATCAAGATCTACCACCAGGCCGGCAAGTATGGCTATGTGGACACGCAGATGAATTTCACCTCGGTGCCCGACCTCATCAGCTATTACCAAAAGAACTCAATGTCCCGCTACAACAACTCACTCGACATCACCCTCAAGCACCCCGTGTCCAGGCGTGAAAAGGTCAGTAGTCTGCTGGGTAGAGGTGTGGTCCTTCGGCTCGTGGCTGGGTGGCTGAATGTGAGCATTTAAACTTTATGTATACGTACCGTATAATTTATTATGTGAATATTAACTAAATGTATCAAAAGTATGCGAATTTGATTTTGTGCAAATTTACACGTCATGTAAACTTTTTGTTCAACTTTTTTCTTGTAAGACATGATCGGGTGTGCTTAACTATAATCAATCTTGTTTGAATTTGTTGTGTATGTTAAAATGATGATGTTTCCATGTTACACAAGTGATATTAATGTGTAATGGCCCATGACCCTCCGACTCTCACTCTCACGGTCACCCATGGAAGAACACCAAGATTCAATCAGAGTATGCTTCAACTTGGTTTATTGAACCGTCTGCTCTCCGCGGCGTCATTAGTTGTCTGACCCACCCCTGACTCGCCAGATCCCACATCGACTCTATAGGTGTGTGTGTGTGGGGGTCAGCCACCCGCAGTAGAGGGCAGCCCAGTTGGGGGTCTGCCTGGTGGCTACCCGTGCCACCACCTGGCGCAGTATAGTGGTACTGTGCTGGTTACGGGGTAGTCTCTGCTGCTACCGCGTGGTAGTATAGCTCATGTACAGACTACTACAAATGTATTGCTCAATTTTTATAAGATTAAAATCAAAAAGTAAAATAGCTTCTGCATTTTTTTTTCAACTCGGACATATGCGCAACATGTAGACCTTCATATGAACATGGATTCTGCTATTATTTGGAAGGTTTTCACTTTGGGTTTCCATGGCGCACTTTAGTACCCCAATTTCAGAGAATGACCCACATACATACATATGTCAGTGATAGTGAGACAGAACCGACGCACAAATCAAGTCATTGCCCCCGCGAGCCACGACACTCCAGGGCCAACCACCAACACACCACCCACCTGTCCACCAACGTTCGTTCGACACAAATCCACACCCCATGCTGTCAACAGAAATAGCCCATGCCGCTAACTCACCCAATAGTAGGCCCGATCCACCCATCACCCGGCCTCACGCAACAATTACATTGACTTGGAATTTGGGGAAACCCTGACGTCTACAGTAAAACCTCTCTAACCGATTACCTCCACAGATCGACCACTCCCCGATATCGATCGTTTTATTTGGGTCCCATATTGTAACCATATTCTAACTCCCTAAACCGACCACCTCCCTAAATAGACCACTAAATAGTCGGTCCCCAGATCGGTCGATTTAGAGAGGTTTTACTTTAGTATCCTTTATGATTAATTATTATTTAATTGACAGTGGATATCACGTGTCATAATCCCTGGAATGTCCTTGGTCACGTGCCCACCACGACTGTGCGATTATGTGGGCGTGTGTGTGGGGGAGAGGCAGGCACAATTTGTGCGCCATCCTACTCGAACCCTCAGACTCCACTCGCTCTGACTGATTATGTCGCCAATACAGTAAATAATTACGGTAATTTCCAGAAGGTAACTTCCCCCCCCCCCTCCCCCCACCACACACATACAATTTGTATGTATTGTCCATGTTGCCGGAAACATGCATAATTCAAAATCCCTGACGACGGGCTTGATATGCTAAGTAACATAGATACCGTTCGGTACGTGCGTTGCTATGGACCGAGTTGACTTCTGGTATTGAATGCAAGCACAGTTCAGTTCTTACCTGGCCACTGTCGTTGACAGAGTGATACTGCTTGAGCAGAATTTTATCCATCCCTCCCACCCATCAGCCAGTCAAGTTCATACTTGAGAGCTGAGAGATGATGATCCCAGTGTGAAAGTTACTGATTGTGGCTGTGTGAAATAAAAGTGCAAATGTGAGTGAGTGTGCCAGATGTGAGAGCTGATAGTGTGACCGTGATCTGCCGCTGCTGTGTCATCTTGTCCTCTGTTTCCAAGTTTATTACAGGAATGAATGCAGATTACTCATAATTATATCATATAGTAGTATGATAGTACAATCATTTTTATAACCTGCATATAAGTAATGGCATTTTGAAAGAACAATTAACTCAAATATGACCTGCAAATAAGTAGTGATTTATATTAGAAACTGATCAGGTTGTATTATCTGATGAAATAGAATGGGTAATGCTTATATCTCAATTGTACTCTTGAGAAAGAGCGGATATAATAATGTTCACAAAGGTGTAGGCAAAAGGCTGTGTAAAAATTTATTAAGCCTGTTTAATAAATTTATTAGCCCAAAAAACAATTATCTGTGTCTGGTTTTGAATTATTTGTGCTAACTAAAGAAGAGTCTTTTTCCATCGGAGAGACGGGGACAAAAAGCTTAAGGATGACGTGACCTCCCCCATACATATACACTTCCTATGTATTATTTGTTGTTAACTAATGAGTATTTTTCCGTCAGAGAGACGGGGACAACGAGCGTAACGATGACGTGACCTACCCCACACATATACACTTGTTATTTATTATTTGTTAACTAATGACCAGATGGGATGGCCGAATGAGTTGAGCATCTGTCTTCTGTTTTGGGAGATCGGGGGATCCGAACCCATGGATTTGTGGGTTTGAACCCTGGTCGAGTCAAACCAATGACATAAAAATTGATACCTGTCGCTTCCTAGCCAGGTGCTCGGCATTATTAGCATAGCGCAAGGACTGGTTGGCTCAGTGTCAGATAATGTAACTGAATGGGATATCAGGTCATGGTGCTGGTGGCCTGGTCTCCCAGTGGGGCAGCACTATATAGTTACCATGAGTGTGCATTGTCACAAGTCAGTACCTGTCCTGATATGACCTTGGATGTTGCTAGGACATAAAACAACAACAAACAAACAACAAACATGTTAACTAACGAAGAGTATTTTTCCTTCAGAGAGACGGGGACAATGAGCCTAACGATAACGTGAAGGTGCTGAAGGAGAAGCTGCTCAAGTTCCACAACGAGTACATCGGGAAAACCCAGCAGTACGACCAGTACTACGAGGACCACTCGCGCATCTCCCAGGAGATCCAGCTGAAGCACCAGGCGCTGGAGGCCTTCAAGGAGACAGTGGCCGTCTTCAAAGACCAGATCAGCCTGCATGAAACTTTCCAGAAGCAGGTCCCCCAGCATGAGATGGGAAAGTATGTAGCGGCTCTTTAATGCACCCCATCCTGATATGATCTTAGATGTTGCTAGGATGTAAAACAACAAACTTTAACGCACTGCCTTTATGACACACGCACCACCTCACACCACTCCCATACCACAAACACCACACCACATCACACACACACCACACCTCACCCATTAAAGTTGAGTAGTCCGATAAAAGCATCAAATGTTGTAGACCAAAGCACTTATCTAGTTTTGAATCTATATATTCAACTTATATACTGGTGCATTTATTCAGTATTTGTTGCTGCCTAGAAGGGTTATACTAAGTCAATTTAATTGAACCTGTTCCTGCTGAAGCCTATGGGGTCAGAGTTTTTGTAATATTTACCGATTAACGTTAACCCAAATATATATTATTTATATATATGTGTATGTATGTATGTATGTATGTATATATGTAAAATATGACAGTAATTGATTTGTCCAAATTCTGTTCGTATGACCTATTGACAGAACATCAAACCCAAACAGGGAAGGGTTAGATATAGGTGATAATATAGTCACAACAAGGACAGTTGAAGCCTGACTTCCGGCATTTTCCCGCGATTCCCTGACAATGCTCATCTTATGTGGGAAAATCCGCGTTTTCGAGGAAATTCGCCGTTGGCGCCATGGTCTCGGCCTGATTTCCGCCATTTTTGTCAGAGATCACTTTCACCCCTGTTTAATAAACTACTGGACGCAGTGGTCGATTCGGTAGAGCGCAGGCTTCCCATGTGGAAGGTTGGTTGTTCGAATTCCATTTGAGTCAAATCAATTACTTACTAAATTGATACTTGTCGCTACTTAGCCTGGTGCTCACCATTACTAGGATAGGGCAAGGATTGGTTGGCTCAGTATTAGGATAATGTGATTGAGTGGGAAATCAGATCATGATACCAGCAGTCTGGTCTGCCATTGGGGCAGCACTCTAATTCTAAAATTCTAAAGCCGCCATGAATGCACACTATCACAAGTCAATGCCCATCCTGATATGACCTTAGATGTTGCCAGTAAGTAAAAACCCCAACAAACAGACATCGTTAATCAACCTGTCCATGGTTTCAACATGAAGCAGCGATTAAGAGTAAAGCTAAGATTCCTCATACTTGGTATGCGGTATGCGAATGCGGCAAAAAATCGAAAAGCATGTAAAGGCATAGTAGTGCTTCCATACATCCGAATGGGATTGCGAATGCGAATGCGGCAAATGAATCGACCCATGGACCGATCGGTATGAATGCGAATGCTGCTGCGTTTGCCATAGAAAAGAACAGTAACTTTGACTTTCTTTCACAAATTTGGAGCAAAAAAACCCAAAATAGCATTGGTATCTTTTGGTTTTTTTGTGTGTTTTTTGTTTAACAACCCCACAACACAAAAGGTAGACATCGGTTATTGGGGCTTGGCATGGGTATCTCTGTCGCTTATAGTATTTGCATTCGCATGCCACGTATATGGAATCTTAGCTTTAGACCCACATTTCTTGCTATGTAATGCCTGGTACACACCTACCGTTTGTGCGCGCACACCTCCCGTTTACGATCGAAAACTGCCCGTTTCGCGCACAAAAATCGCTAGGTGTGCGCCCCCCGCGCACACCTAACGATTGCGATTCGCGCATAAAACTCAGTTTTTAGTGCTAAAAGCGGCCGTTTACGATTGCGATTCGCGATTCGAAAAACGAATCGGCCCGTTTTCAGTTTTAAGCGGGTCGGGTCGAGTCGCGAGTTTTAGTGCGCGAATCCTATACGGGACCTGTGACTCATTGTATTAATTCACCGTGCCGGCCCAGGCCTCTTCTCTAATGAATGGGCTTTGGCACCGTTAATTAGGGGCGCCCGACAAAGCCTCCGACAAAGCGAGCGTTTCAACTGTGGCACGTGCCTGGCTAGTCTGACGCTGGTTCCCGGCAGGTAGCTCGGTAGTCGGCCGGGAACCAGCCGCTCACATGGCAGCCGTAACGGAACTCAAATGTGGTGGTTTATTTCAAATGGAAACAAATTTTGTTGTGTTTTATTGTCCAGGGTGATTTATGTTGGTTGGTGTGTACTTATTAAAAGAAAAAAAGAAATGCGGTGCCTGTGTGGAAGTGTGTGTGTCGGAGGGGGGGGGGATTTGTGGGAGTGATGGTGAGTCAATTTAATACGTCGGTGTTTGTCGTTAGAATATGTGGGGTGCGGTTAGGATACACGTTCTGAAGGCGATTTTGTGACCAATAATGAACATAACTAAACTAATAGTTGGTTCGTCACGAACCTAATTAGGTTAACAATGTCATGTTTGCAACACACGATAATGTTGTCATTATGTCTCGGGGTGCTAACATCAAACCGATTAATAACATCAGTGAAGTAGGTGGGTTAGTTGCGTAATCCGGTGGTTTTGCCATTTTTTTAAGGATAAATATATTATGTTGCTTGTTTGGAGTTTTACATCCAGGCAACATCTAAGGTCACATCAGGAAGGGCACCAAATTGTGAAAGTGTGCACTCATATTGACTTTATAGTGCTGCCCCACTGGGAGACCAGCCTGCCGACACCAAGACCTGATTTCCCACTGTCACATTATCCTGATACTGAGCTAACCAGTCCTTGCCCTATCCTAATAATGCCGAGCACTAGACTAGGTAGCGACATGTATCAATTTAGTAAGTATCGACCAGAAATTAAACTCCCGACCTTCTGTATGGGAAGCTTGCACTCTACCAATTCAGCCACAGCGTCTTGTTTAGGTTGATTGTGATAATCGACCTTGCTTTAGTTTGAAGTAACTTTTATTATAAATGATTAACTTTGGATACATTTGAGGTGAAAAAGATGCCATATTAATGTTGGTGTGTTAGTCAAAATGTTGACAGCTTAGGCATGAATTGAGTTCAGTAAGGTGACTGATGGCATCCCCAAAGGGGCGATCTTCCAGCCAAGCAACCAATGTTATATTAAATTAAAGTTCTTATTTATGCAAAAAAACCATTGCTACAACATGTAGTAAGGTGACTGCATGGCATCCCTAAAAGGCCGATCTTCCAGCCGAGCAACCAATGTTATATTTAAACAGGGTAGGACAATAAGGACTGCCCAGTTTCCTGGGGAATCTTGTTTTCTGGGTCGGGCAGGTGAAGTTCTCGGTGACCTGCCCAAACGGGCAAGCCGTTATTTTTCTGATCTGCAGTAGCAGATTTCAGTTTCAATTGGCTGCCTTGTGCTTGGGCAAGTAGTTTTGCCACTCGGGCAAATAGAAAATTCAGTCACTTGAAAATTCAGTCCGATTAGGCCAATGGGAAAAAAAAATTACTGTCCTACCGTACATTAAATTAAAGTTCATACGTATGCAAAATACATTGTGACAACCAATCTGGCAGTGAGTGTGGGGCGTTGATGTGAGTGCTGTTGTTGTATTGCAGGCTGCAGGAGAACTTCAAGTTGTTACAGGCGCGGCTTACAGAGACTGTCAAGTGCATGGACCAGTTGGACCTCGACTTGAAGCAGCAGATGCAGCGGAACAGAACTTTGATAGCCGACATGAACTCAGTGAAGCCAGAGATCAAGCGGCTCTACAAGCTACGCGAGCAGTACAAAAAGTAAGTTCAGGCAATGGTAGTGCTTGGTACTGGTGCTTTGAATAGTGCTTTGAATGCTTCAGGTTACTCAAAGTGGAGCTATATTAGTTCTCACTCTCCACGCTAGGTGGCACCACCGTCAATGCATTTGGCAGCGGCCGCCTCCACATGTCGCGCTCTGATTGGCTGCGCCCTTCACGTATACGGGTGGATTGGTGTATTATTGCTCCACATGTCACAGTTCAGCAAACTCTCCCTCCACCGAACTTACAGTAAAACCTCTCTAAATCGACCGACCATGGTACCGACTTTAAATGGTCCATTTCGGGAGGTGGTCAGTTTAAGGAGGGTTTTTTAATTGTTACAATGGTATTATATGGGTGATCGTTTGGGACCCAAATAAAGCGCGTAGCTCAATGCTCGTCTGCATGTTCCAATCTCTGATTCAGGATTCAGGCTGTGATACAATAGAAGAATACTTTTTTTTGTTAATTGACCCTCCTCTCAGCCTTGCCGTTCCTGTTTGTCCGAATAAAATGAAATTATTATTTCTTTAATTATCGAAAATATATTTGTGAATCACTATTTAGAAAGTTGTCCACGATCACTCAGGTCATGTGTGACACTATAATTTTGTCTATTTTCTCTCTCGTCTATGCTTTGCATTGGCGCTCCTTACAGTCCTCCCCATCTCCTCCCTCCTCCTACCCCGTCCCCCCTTCCGCTTCCCCCTGAATATAATACTGACTATTATGTGACTTGCCTCTTCAGATGGTTAGCAGACAGGAATGAGAGTAATCAGGAGATTGAGAAGTTCCTCCTTTCGGAGGACAACCGCCAGTCGGACCATGACACGCAAGAGGATCTGCCCCACTATGACGAGCGCACTTGGCTCGTCAACTGTGACCGGTTTGCAGCCGAGCAAACGCTGAGTGAGAAGAAGGTTGGCACCTTCCTCATCCGGCCCTCCGAACAGGGTGGTTATGCGCTGTCCATTGCGTGAGTATTATTTGAAGGGTATTTATCCGCAACAGGAGTATCAAACTGGGACATTGGACAATTATGTTTGTGCACCCGTTGATAAAGGTTATTTCGTTCAGGACAATGGTATTATTTTGAATTTCTAAGCTATGTAGTTGGATTTTGGCATATCAATGGGGGGGAAAAGCAATAGTAGGTTTAGCATTTGTAATGAAAGACAGCAGGCATATAATTCGTGTACCACTTTAGCATATACATAAAGGCGTTTTTTTATCATTAATATAATTCAGGAGTGAATCTCAGGCTCTCAACCATATTGGTTTAAAGTAGGATTCGATGCATGCGGCATGCTAATGCGGCGACATTTTGCTGTTTGTATTGGAAATGGCACACTCGGTTTGCATTCGCACCAGTCGCTCCATGTAGCGATCCCTTGTGAATATGAACCAAGTATGCCGTTTCCAATACAAACAGCGAAAACTGTCTGCGTGCCTCGTTCGCATTCACGTTCGCATACCATATACAGTGTATATGGAATTCTAGCTTCACTGTTCATTTAAAGTTAATGAGACTCGACGTTGGTGCCTCCATGTGTAATAGTGAGGCTGCTGGAAGTAATTGTTGTCGGTTCTCCATGTCCACAGAGTGAAGGACATGACCGGAAACTGTCGGATCATGAAGTCGAGCACCGGCTTTGGGTTCGCTGAGCCCTACCTGACGCACGCCTCGCTGAAAGACCTTGTTCTGTACTATCGTCTCAACTCCCTGAAGATACACAACGAAAAGTTAGATGTGACCTTACTCTACCCCATCAACCAGCACCACCCCAGCGCAGCGCCATACACGATGATGTCACACAACCCACATGAACAATAGGCACCCAACAGTGCCCCCCCCCCCCCCTCAATGTTTAAAAATAAAAAAAGTAAGAAAACAAAGTATGGAAAAAAACCTACATAGAAACCGCATGGCGGCTCCACCAGCACAACCGCACACGCCACCTGGTGTGCCCAGGTGGTACTGCAGTGCTTCGGACTTGGCGTTCGTCACTTGGTGCTGATGGACGGAACGGACAATCCTGGTCATGACGTGACCCCGAAATTCCTAGTTCCGAGGTTCACCGCCGGGTGGTGTGGTGGCGCTTCGCTTAATTCAGGGTTCCCGTGGATCATTAAAAAAAAGTCTTGAATTGATTAGTAAATTTTCATGGCCTTGAAAAGTCTTAGCTTTTCCCAAATGATCTTTAATGGTCTTAAAATGGATTTGGCCACTATAATGTTTTTTCAGGATGTTTTACCAGCTATCTTCACAAAGCACAAATGCTGTGAAGCAGAAATTAGTGGCTGATTTAAACACTGCCAGATGTATGTGGCTTCTCACCTATAGATTTGTAAATAAAAGATCGATTGTGCAAGCCTGTAGCAGACCCGTTTTATCACAGACTAGGCTGGCCAGCGAAGTGATCGTCCACATAGAGATCCAAAGATTGCCTCATCACTCATTTCTGTTAATATTTAATTAGATATGTATGTTACATTTGCTGTGAAAACAGGTATTAATTTTTATGAAAATTGGTATTAAAAAGTGTTAAAAATGTCTTAAATGTGATTGGCTGATAGGTGTAGGTAGGAACCCTGTAATTAAAAGAGGCGACGGCTGAAGTGTCGACTATTTATATATGTGTACATAGAGAACTATGGTCTAACTAATGGTATTTGTGTGGTTGGTGAGGAAGAAACACGTGGTCATGTGGCGCCATCGTTCACACCCCATTCATTATGTTCATTGTTGTAAATCTGTGAGAATGTGAATCCGGACAAGTGATATTGCATGAATATTGTTCACCTAATGTAACTCATTTTATAACTAAAGCTAGTGATCGGAGCAATGAGCACCAACTTAGCAGTACCCTCTGTTATGATCGTTACTATGTTATCTTAGTCAGTGACCTCCGTGGTGATGACTATATATGGGCATTACAGACATATATGTATATTAATTAAGGACATTGACATTGTGGTGGAATATACATTGTGTATCACAGTGTGTGGAAATGTCTCATGACGCGTATTGACGTCGTTTCACATTAATTCTTGAAAAAAATACCCAAAGTGTTAATAATTAGTGCCTGTATGTAATTGCGGAGTGCAGAGAACATTAGTTGCTCTGTGCGTGTGAGACTTTTACGGTGCCCGGTGAGCAACAAACAGATTACCTTACAAGCAGGTTGTGGGGGCTGTTCGTTGTCTGAACTGTCTGCCCAGTCAGCGATAGCGCTAACGCGAATTGGTTAAACTGCATAGATTCCACTATCGTTGGGAACTTGTAATACCTCTACCAGTATTCACCGATATCTTGCAGAGCGAGCAGCTCTAAGTCTAAACCGTGCATAGATTGCTGTAGGCCTACGGGATGGGCACTCTGCAAGTCTGCTGAAATAATTGACATATAACAGATGGCATAGCATTACTACAATAAAGCTGTCGTGCCTGTCCCCCACCCTCCACACACGCAAGCATCCAAATTCTTCGATGCACACTTCATTATATCGAATAAACCCACACATTGTATAATTTTAATGCATGCTCATCATCGTCTTGGGAAAGGGTCTTGGGAAAGGGTGGCTGGCGTACTGGGCCACTATTGATTTCAGCGCCTTCAGGGCCGAATGCTCGCACACTTGTACAGTGCGTTTGTGTGCCGGCAGATGGCGCCTCTTGAGCACATTATGGATAAGGATGCCTAGATTAAAGCTGCATAGTCCAATGGTTTTGAGTTTCTCTCATTTTCTGAGATAAACATAGGTTGTTCATTATAATCTACCTTACTTTAGTTTGAAGTAACTTTTATTTTAAATTGCAAACTTTTGAGATATTTGAAATGGAAACATGTTAAATTAATTTTGGCAAGCTTGCGAAAACTCTATCACATCACCATATGCTTCTGCAGTAACAGGTTCTATGTGGTGGTAAATGTTTAATAAGTGCATCATTATCTAAGGTAGATATGTAGAATCAAATCTAGATAATTGTTTTGGTTTTGAAAATTCGATGTTTTCATCGGACTATGCAGCTTTAACCAGACCGGGAATCACCTAAATTGTCAGTAACTAAGCACTTTAGTCAGTTGTGTCAAGCAAACCAGTGGTTTCTTTTTTTTTCATATAAAACAACAAAAAACGAATTCTAAATGAATCTACGAAGTATTATGTGCATGTCTACTTGATAGGAACGTAATATTTCCCCGAGCTCGTCAATTATGGATTCAAATGTTGCATTAAGAGTTCAGGAGCAAATGCCAATCCAAAAACAGTGGAATCAAAACGTTAATTTTGTTACATTCCTACTTTTTTGTTCATTGCTCCATAATCATGTAACCATAAGAAAAGTGGAATTAGTTAGTATTCAAATTATTTTGAGATAAAAATCTTTTTTTTTTAAACTGCACTTTTAGATTGGAGTTTACGTGTTTTTTTTCGCCTGAACTCTTCATGTATGTTTATCATGTTTCAATGCAATAGTTAAAGGACGAATGCAACTGGCGTCTTACAGTATGTTGTGTATGTATTTATTAAGTGCCCCAACAGTGTTTCATAAGGCGTTCTCTGTCTGAATATCTATCTACTACATTGCATTGTTGGAAATCAGTACCAATATCACCCGATATGTACACAGATTGTTACTTTCAGCTGCTTGTTGCCTCGTCAGCAGATGTTAGTTAGCGTAGGTCCGCTTTAAAAAGGTTATCCTGTATCATATATGGTGCATAGAGGCGTTTAATTAATCTGTTTATTAGCCATGCTGTTTGATATGTGCATGTTCGTGTATATAAGAACGAATGGATGGTATTGGTGCAATAACTCACATACACACATGAGATATTTCTACACAAAGTATGTGTTCAAATATCTATGTAATATACTATACATGCTATATAATATATTATATATGTGTACATAATCAGGGATGATATTTTTCTGTTTTTAAGCGGATTTCCATGTTTTTTTCACAGCCTAGGGGCATTTTTTATATAGGTGTAAATGGAAATTTGCCGTCAGGATAATAATCTCGGCTTGATTTCCACTCTTTTCTTTTTGCCTGAAACCACTATCATCCCCGATAATATACTAACATATATATAAGCATGAATATAATATCAAGATTCATGGACTTCTGAACCCCTTCACAGTAAGACAATTGTGCCTTTTCATTATAGTTACAAAATATAGCATTAAAACGTAAAATATGATATTTGTGGCATACATCGAAACTGTCGTATTGCCTAGGACCTGAAGGGCATAGATAAAGTCTTTGGCCATAATAATAGTTAACTTAAACATAGTATGGAATGACTGCCACTTCCTGTGAACGTTTACACCAAGTTAATGATATTGGTGACCCAACAGTCATGCTTACATTGAGCCGTGATATGAATTTGTGACAAGCTTATTTTGATCGTAAAAAGAATTGATGGGGTAAATGAAAAATAATAAAAAAACTAATTGAAGTCAATGTGGCAATGTACAATAAAGTGTGTTGTTGTTTTTCTGACTAGTACCCCCCCACCCCCATTTATGGTAGATACCAATGTAACAACTATAATTATTGTTGGTGCCAATAGTAGGTAAATTATTTATTACAGAACAAAATTCGAATTATTTAGGATGACAGTTATTTCGTCGCTTAAACAGGGATGAAAGATTTCCACCAATTTTGATAATTGCCGATTGACACAATGCAAAGAATATATGGCACCCAAGCCAAGAGTTTTGGTTTTTACCCCAAAAAACCCCGAAGACCTCATGGGCTTAGCACTGTTAGTAGGTGTGAAAGAAAGATGTATCAACACTTGACTTCTGGTTAATAAATGCCTATTACGCCATCCATGGCACTACAAGCCGGTGTGGCGGTTTCAGCTCGTTTCCATGCTCAGCCGTGTCCCTCGCTTCTGCGCATGCGTCAGAATCTAATAAACATGGCCGTAATCGATTAACACGACCCGGGCGACTCGGGTCATCCGAATTTCAAATAGAACACGGCGAGTGGAGTCGACAAATACACGTGCCGTGTGCAAAAAAAGAATAACTTAGATTAATGAAATGGAAATATAGCTAAACTAGGCCATCATAAAATACTTTAAATCCTATTTTGCTGTACTTTTATCAGTTTTTTTTTTTTAAAGAAAAAATTATCCACCCGAGCGTATTCGATTATTCGACCCGAGTTTGTAGGATGTGCGCATGTGCCAATAAGTGGCTCGGGTGACCCGAGTTGATGAGAAATCCGCGCATGCGCAGAAGCAACGGGACACGGCTGAGCACGGGAATGAGCTGAAACCGCCACACCGGTGTGGTGGTTTCAGCCGTGTCCCGTACTCAGCCATGTACCTATACTCAAACTCAAGGCATTGTCAATGGTCTTAAGTCACTAACCTTATAAATTTAATATAATGTTTTTGGTAAAGATGTTTTCTATATGTGTACCAAGCGATTTGTTTCTAGGTTGTGTGGTTGTAGAGATATTTCACTTTTCCTGGATTTTCTGTATGAAGATTGCTCACCACCATTGACAATGCCTTGAGTTTGATGGTACGCGCAGGGCAAAACATTAGTTTTAATCAAAATTAATAGAAATCAAGAACCCTAACCATATAAATTTAATATAATCTTTTTGGTGAAGATGTTTTCTATATGTGTACCAAGCAATTTGTTAATAGGTGGTGTGGTTTTAGAGATATTTCACTTGTTCTGTATTTTCTTTATGAAAATTACTCACGACCATTGACAATGCCTTGAGTTTGAGTATAGGTACACGGTTGAGCATGGGACGCGGCTGAAACCGCCACACATAGGTTCCCATCCTCTGGTCACGTGATCAATAACATATTTCCTTTGTTCTACACATGCCTGCAAATCTACGCACATGTATTATATCCGCCCCCCTCCATCCCTTCAATAAGCATTTTGATATCCGCAGAATAACAATGTACCTTTAATACACATCTCACCTTGACTTTCTTTGTCAACTCTACCTTGTTGCTTTTCACCTGTATCCTTGTGACATTCAACTTACAGAATTTTAGTCTTCAACTTTTTAAAACATATATACAATATTCCTGGGTATATTTCTAAAGTCTACCAACAGTGTTTATCACAGTGGGTCAGTTTGGCAATATTTATATCACAACTACAAGTCTAACCGGTCTGCCAGTCTAATTACACGCCCCAACCTTGATAAGTTGGGTGTGCCTGTGTCATTATCAGTAGCTGATTCTTCTCTTGCTGCATTTTCTGTGTCCCTATTTATTTCAGGTTGCGTTATTTCCATTACCCTTATCTTATCATTTGTACCCCTGTTTCTGTGCAACATGTTTCCAACCTCATTTACAATCTGGTACTCTCAGCCTGGGATGCCTGTGTGACCCATGATCATTCCCTTTTTCCATTCCCCCAAGTGATTTTTATATTTCACGCTATCTCCTGACCTCAGCGGCTTGTGAGGCCTTCCATATTTGTTGTCATGAAATGATTTTTGATTTCTTTGTCATTGTGTGGTCTGCATTTGAACGTAGTGAGGAGTTTATGCTGTATCCTACTGCCAGAAGTGCTGGCCATAATTGTGTAAAACTACGTTTTTCAAATGCAGGTAATAAACTTGTTAAATAAACTATTAACAAGCAAACCGTACAGAAGACAAGAGCCACTCTTCCTATGTATCTACCTATAATATATAATAACATATGTTGCCTGTATGTTCAGGTTTACCCAGTGGTTGGCAACATGCCAATGGGCTGCCACTACCTACTGTTGTTAAGTGTTACTGGTCAGTCAAAACAGAATTGGAGAACTTTTGTGAAAACAGATATTTTCCCGTAGGCTTACAGGTATGTTAACTCCTAACACTAACAGTGCAGCCTATCGTTGGAGAGTATTCCACCGTCCTTGTGACTATTTTTTTCTTGTCGCCCATCTCGTCAATGGGGGACATGTGGCGTAGTTCATTTTCCGACACTTGGTGGCGCATCGGTAGTAGTGGGCCAACACGGTCATTGACAATGCTTTGAGTTTGCCGGTACGCGCAGTGCAATACGTATATTTTATTCAAAATTAATAGAAATACAGAACCCTAACCTTAGAAATTTAATATAATCTATTCTTTGTTTGTTTTCTATATGTATGCCAAGCGGTTTGTCTCTAGGTCTTGTGGTTTTAGAGATATTTGACTTCTTCTGTATGAAGATTGCTCACGGCCATTGACAATGCACTGAGTTTGGCGGTACGCCCAGTGCAAAACGTTTATTTTATTCAAAATTAATAGAAATACAGAACCCTAACCTTAGAAATTTAATATAATGTATTCGTTGTATGTTTTCTATATGTATACCAAGCGGTTTGTCTCTAGGTCTTGTGGTTTTAGAGATATTTGACTTCTTCTGTATGAAGATTGCTCACGGCCATTGACAATGCACTGAGTTCGGCGGTACGCCCAGTGCAAAACGTTTATTTTATTCAAAATTAATAGAAATACAGAACCCTAACCTTAGAAATTTAATATAATGTATTCGTTGTATGTTTTCTATATGTATACCAAGTGGTTTGTGTCTAGGTCATGTGGTTTTAGAGATATTTGACTTCTTCTGTATGAAGATTGCTCATAGCCATTGGGTTTGCAGTGTGACAGTGTGCCGAATAGGCCCACTAGTTCAGTGGAGACGCGAACGGCAGGAATTTGAACTAAAAAGTCGGAGGTCCCCCATTCTCCCCCCCCCCCCCTCTCCGCAATCACTTTCATCGCGGAAAAGTTGTTATGGTATCGGACAATGTTAGACAATAGTTACAAAAGCCGTGTTTACACGGGGAATTGTGAAACGTTCTAGACAAGGCGATTTATATGAAGCGTTTTAGAGAGATGTTTACACGGCGGAGTTGAAAAGTGTGTGGCGCCGGGAATCAGCAGGCGCCTGTAGCCGGCTAGCACTGCTATTTGTTTTGTTTACACTTGGTGATTCGACGCCGATGTAGCTGCTACGTTAATATCGCTTGGAATTTAAGGTTAATTTAATTAAATTTCATTATTTGAGTCTGTAATTCTGTTAAATATGATCGTATTCACTAGATTTCGGCCTAATCGGGCCCTAACACTGCCAGGCACCAGCGATTAGTTGCCGGCACGCACTACTATTTTATACTATCGCCGCCCGGGAACCAGCTGAATCGCTTCAAATAAACCACCTAGCTAGGTGGTATAGATGAACCGTTTCATATGAAGCGATTCAGCCCTAAAACGCCACAGCGTCGCGTTTACACGGGAAATGTGAGTCGATCTAGGCAAGTCGTTTCATATGAAACGTTTTAAATCGCCCATGTAAACACGGCTTTAATAAGATAAGGATAGCCTATTATTAATGCTTATTGAAGCAACGTTCCGTTTCAACAGATACCTCGCCTTTTATTATTTACAGATACCTGGCCATGGATACCTGGTCATATACAACAGTTATAGCCATTGTTAAGCTAACTAAGACGATTCTTCAAACCGTTGTATTGAAATTGTTAGTATTAATATACCAGATGTAACATCTGGTTATATGCAACCATACTGACAATTTGTTTCGCATGGAAATAGAAAGCCCATGCAAGCTTTGCGATGGCAAGAAGCATTAGTAATGGGCGTTATGTGTGAGTGTTGGTGTGATTTGCCGACAGCAGATGGCGCCACAGGTAGGTTTCGCCAACATCGTCGTGTTTTCTAAAGGCGCGGACAGACAGGACGCGTGCGTCGGGCGTGCGTAAAGTACAAGCGTGCGTCATGCGGTTCTCACGCGTAAATAGCGAACACACTGGACGCGTCTGCCACGCGTCATATTTCTCATGTTTGCACCGTCTCATTCTTCATATTTCTCATTTCTGTGTTTCTCTGTGTGTGTCTGTGTGTGTGTCTCTGTGTCTGTGTGTGTCTCTCTGTGTGTCTCTGTGTGTGTGTCTCTGTGTTGTGTCTCTGTGTGTCTGTGTCTTTGTGTCTCTGTTGCTGTGTGTGTGTCTGTATCTCTGTGTCTATGTGTGTGTGTCTCTGTGTTTCTGTGTGTGTGTCTGTGTGTGTGTCCCTGTGTCTGTGTGTGTGTGTGTCTCTGTGTCTGTGTGTGTGTCTGTGTGTGTGTGTCTCCGTGTGTGTCTGTGTGTGTGTGTCTGTGTGTGTGTGTCTCTGTGTGTGTGTCTCTGTGTTGTGTCTCTGTGTTTTGTCTCTGTGTCTTTGTTGCTGTGTGTGTGTCTGTGTGTATCTCTGTCTGTGTGTGTGTCTATGTGTGTCTGTGTGTGTCTCTGTGTCTGTGTGTGTGTCTCTGTGTCTGTGTCTCTGTGCGTGTCTCTGTGTCTGTGTGTCTCTCTGTGTGTGTCTCTGTGTGTGTGTCTCTGTGTTGTGTCTCTGTGTGTGTCTCTGTGTGTGTCTCTGTGTGTGTCTCTGTGTGTGTATATGTGTCTCTGTGTGTGTCTCTGTGTGTGTGTCTGTGTGTGTCTTTGCTTTTGTGTCTCAGTGATCTGACACTATGTGACACACTCTGTGTCACACAGAGACTACAGAGTCAGACGTCTCACTTTGACAGAGACACAGACACATACATAGAGACACACACAGAGACACAGAGTCACACACACACAGACACAGACAGAGACACACACAGAGACACGGAGACACAGACACACACATAGAGACACACACAGAGACACATAGTCACACACAGAGACACACATATAGAGACACACACAGAGACACAGAGTCACACACACAGAGACACACACAGAGACACGGAGACACAGACACACAAATAGAGACACACACAGAGACACAGAGTCACACACAGAGACACAGACACACATATAGAGACACACACAGAGACACAGAGTCACACACACAGACACACACACAGAGACACAGACACACACATAGAGACACAGAGTCACACACAGAGACACACACAGAGACACAGACACACACATAGAGACACACACGGAGACAGAGTCACACACAGACACACAGACACACACATAGAGACACACACAGAGACCCTCTTGCGTTCCCCCCTCTTGCGTTCCCCCCTCTTGCATTCCCCCATCTTGCGTTCCCCCTCTTCCATTCCCCCTCTTCTGTCCCTCCTCTTCCATTCCCCATTCTCCATCTTCCGTTCCCCGTCTTGCATTCCCCGTCTTGCATTCCCCATCTTGCATTCCCCATCTTGCATTCCCCATCTTCCATTCCCCATCTTCCATTCCCCCATCTTCTGTTCCCCCCTCTTGCTTTCCCCCTCTTTCATTCCCCCTTCTTGCATTCCCCTCCTCTTGCATTCCACCTCTTTCATTCCCCAAGAGGGGGTGGAAGAGGGGGAGGAAGGGGATGGAAGAGAGGGCATGGGAGAGAGGGGGAATGGAAAGAGGGGATGAAAGAGGGGAATGAAAGAGGGGGAATGAAAGAGGGGGAATGAAAAGGGGGAATGAAAGAGGGGGAATGAAAGAGGGGGAATGAAAGAGGGGGAATGGAAGAGGGGGAATGAAAGAGGGGGAATGGAAGAGGGGGAATGGGGAAATGGAAGAGGGGGAAATGGGGGGAATGAAAGAGGGGGAATGAAAGAGGAGGAATGAAAGAGGGGAATGAAAGAGGGGGAAAGGAAAGAGGGGAATGGAAAGAGGGGGAATGGAAGAGGGGGAATGGAAGAGGGGGAATGAAAGAGGGGGAATGAAAGAGGGGAATGAAAGAGGGGGAATGAAAGAGGCAGAATGAAAGAGGGGGAATGAAAGAGGGGGCATGGGAGAGGAGGGAATGGAAGAGGAGGGAATGGAAGAGGGGGAATGAAAGAGGGGAATGAAAGAGGGGGAATGAAAGAGGGGGAATGAAAGAGGGGGAATGGAAGAGGGGGCATGGGAGAGGAGGGAATGGAAGAGGAGGGAATGAAAGAGGGGGAATGAAAGAGGGGGAATGAAAGAGGGGAATGAAAGAGGGGGAATGAAGAGGGGGAATGAAAGAGGGGGAATGAAAGAGGGGGAATGGAGAGGAGGGAATGGAAGAGGGGGAATGGAAGAGGGGGCATGGAAGAGGGGGAATGGGAGAGGAGGGAATGGAAGAGGAGGGAATGGAAGAGGGGGAATGAAAGAGGGGGAATGAAAGAGGGGGAATGAAAGAGGGGGAATGAAAGAGAGGAGATTGGAAGAGGGGGGAATGGAAGAGGAGGAATGAAAGAGGGGGAATGAAAGAGGGGGAATGAAAGAGGGGGAATGAAAGAGGGGGAATGAAAGAGAGGAGATTGGAAGAGGGGGAATGGAAGAGGAGGGAATGGAAGAGGAGGGAATGGAAGAGGAGGGAATGGAAGAGGGGGAATGAAAGAGGGGGAATGAAAGAGGGGGATGAAAGAGGGGGAAGAAAGAGGGGGAATGGAAGAGGAGGGAATGAAAGAGGAGGGAATGGAAGAGGGGGAATGAAAGAGGGGGAATGGGAGAGGAGGGAATGAAAGAGGGGGAATGAAAGAGGGGGCACGGGAGAGGAGGGAATGGAAGAGGGGGAATGAAAGAGGGGGAATGAAAGAGGGGGAATGAAAGAGGGGGAATGAAAGAGGGGGAATGAAAGAGGGGGAATGAAAGAGAGGAGATTGGAAGAGGGGGGAATGAAAGAGGGGGAATGAAAGAGGGGGAATGAAAGAGGGGGAATGAAAGAGAGGAGATTGGAAGAGGGGGAATGGAAGAGGAGGGAATGGAAGGGGAGGGAATGGAAGAGGAGGGAATGAAAGAGGGCAAAGTCGGGCAAAGTCAGGCAAAGTCGGGCAAAGTTGGGCAAAGTCGGGCAAAGTCAGGCAAAGTCAGGCAAAGTCAGGCAAAGTCGGGCAAAGTCGGGCAAATTCGGTCAAAAGCCACGCGTCACCACGCGTCAAGCGTAAATAATCGCTCCAAAAGCGATCCGTGACGCACGCCTGACGCACGCGCGACAAACGCACGCGCCAGTGTGTTCGGGTTCTCTTTATTACATACGTTTTGATTTTTTACGCACGCGCGACGCTTGACGCACGCGCGAGATACGCGTCCAGTGTGTTCGCAGCTTTAGTCTATTTGTAATTATTGCAGACGGCAATATTGGCTATATACCACTGTTTTGAAATTGCCAATTGAATTGGGAGGCACCCCATAATCCCAACTGGTCACTCACTGAAATATTGATGTAGACCTACAGCATTCCTACAACTGAACTGGCATTTCCAAGGTGACAAAAGTGAGGCATCGGTGTTGAATTTCGGGATTCATACATAACTTTTGAGACATTTCACGCAGGACTATATGCATAGGTCTACCTGCCTACAAATTAAATTTTCTTTCTTCGTGATTAAACAAGAAAAAGCAGTCAATGGAAGGTTGGCAAGATATGGGCAAGGAAACATTGTCACAAAAGGGATAATCTAAACGCAATCTATACGCGTTGTTCTTAACTGTAACGACAGACGGCGACTCTTGCCACACGGATATCATAACTTAGATCTGTTTGTTTATTGTGTTACGTCCTAGCAACATCTAAGGTCGTGTACCGACTTGTGACAGTGCACACTCATGGCAACTATTTATAGTTTCTGCCCCACTGGGAGACCAGGCTGTCAGCACCATGACCTGATATCCCACTCAGTCACATTATCTTGACACTGAGCCAACCAGTCCTTGCCCTATCCTAATAATGTTGAGCGCCTGGCTAGGAAGCAACAAATATATATTTTAAAGTCATTGGTTTGACTCGACCAGGGTTCGAACCCACAAACCCATCGGTTCGGATACCCCGATCTTCCAAAAGAGGAGACAGATGCTCAACTCATTCGGCCATCTCGTCTGGTTCACATAACTTAAAGAACATGCAGCAGTTAACAATAATAAACCTGAAAATGTTCTTAATCAGACAGGTTATGTATAGCATGAGATCCTTAGCCTGTGTAAGTAGGGCTCAAGAGAAGAATTGTACGTAATTTCAAAACGATTCTGTAAGTTACACAGATTTCCACCACCATTCACCTCAGTAATAATTTCCTTTCTTGTTCATAAATGTAAACAATTTCCTTCTTTAGGCCTGCACTTTGCTGAAACCTACCAGACAACACTCGCCTTTCCACCAATTCTGCGTCAACGACTGCCAGAACACTTATCACAATCGAAGTCGAGACTTCTAAATCTAAATTTACAAGATGCCAAATGTGTGCATATGGGACTTGTATAGACCCACTGATTTATTAAGCCGGTGTTGCAGTTTCCGCCGTCCCTCAGGTTCCGCGGTACGCATCGCTTCTGTGCATGTGTCAAAATCGAACACCATCGTTACTAACCTTATGAATTTAATATAATGTTTTTGGTAAAGATGTTTTCTATATGTGTACCAACCTATTTGTTTCTAGGTGGTGTGGTTTTAGAGATATTTCACTTTTCCTGTATTTTCTGTATGAAGATTGCTCACGACCATTGACAATGCCTTGAGTTTGATGGTACACGCAATTAATAGAAATCAAGAACCCTAACCTTATAAATTTAATATAATATTTTTGCTAAGGATGTTTTCTATATGTATACCAAGCGATTTGTTTCTAGGTGGTGTGGTTTTAGAGATATTTCACTTTTTCTGTCTGAAGATTGCTCACGGCCATTGACAATGCATTTGAGTGTTTGCGTACCACGGAAACTGGTGAACGGCGGAAACTGCGACACCGGCACTGCATGGGTCACCCTGACAGTTAGCGGGTAAGCTAAGCTTTTCACATTGATTTTCAGCGTCATTTTATTTGATATTTCAAATATATTTTATTGTAGCCTACTTGTGTGCTTTCTAAGCATTGATTGACATGAAAACAGAAATGTGTTGCTATTGGTTATATATATAATATATATATGTATATATATACATATATATGTGTATATATGTATATATATAAACATATATATATATATATGCATATATATATATATATATTATATATATATAGGTGAAGTTCCCCCCCCCCCCCCCGTCCGGGGCGGTGTTTTGTAACCGGAGCCCCCCCCCCCCCCCCCCCTTTGCAAAGCTAAGATTCCTTCTACGCGGTATGCGGCATGCGGTATACGAATGGGAAGATTCCTTCTATGCGGTAAGCGGCAAGCGTCTACCCCCACCACCACTACCAGATGTTTCCCCTCAGCACCCCTGTGCGTGACTGTTCCGTAATGATCAGTCGCCTCTCCTAATCTAAAACTAATGGACAAGTGCGACTGATGTTTCTATTTACATACTGCATGCCACACCGATCGCTACAGGGACCGATCGAGTTGCCGCATTCGCATTCGCATTCGCATACCGCGTGTAAGGGATGTAGCCCATTGACTTCAAGGCATTTCGATTTTTTGCCGCATTCGCATTCACATACCGCATACCGCGTGTAAGGAATCTTAGCTTTAGTCTGTTTTTAAATGCAAAGAAGGCATTCTGGCCCATTGTCCCCCCAGGAGCACTGGACGTGGTGGCCCGATTGGCAGATTTCCCGCGTGGAAGATCGCTAGTTCTAATTCCGGCCGAGTCAAACCACTGACTTACAAAATTGATACTTGTTGCTACCTAGCCTGGCGCTCAGCATTATTACGATAGGGCAAGGACTCATTAGCTCAGAATCAGGATAATGTGACTGAGTGGGATATCAGGTCATGGTGACAGCGGCCTAATCTCCCAGTGGGCAGCATTATAAAGTCCCCATGAGTGCGCACTATCAGAAGTCGGTACCCGTCCTGATATGACCATAGATGTTGTTATGACATAAAACCCCAGCAAATAAACAAACCACCCAGGAGCACGCCGATGTCCATCGATAAATCGTAAAAAGAAAACAGAATACGGACCAGCGCCCAGAACTGATGCAACCAGTTGAAACGAAGGCAATTAGCGAAAGACCCATGTCAGATTGACACTGAACCTAAATGCCGGGAAACCATTAAGCCCGCGGTCACTGTCAGCCTGTCAGACTGTCAGTTCTTCCTCGAAGTAACACCAGGGGCCAAATGTAAGAGTCAGGGTTAGGGCTCGTAACCCACGCGTCGTGCGGATTTCCCGGGTTAGCGGCCAAAGTTTCAATGTATCAGGGCGGGTTAGGCTACCGCCTCGAGGGTTAACGTCGCCGTCACTAACTCCCACGTGAGCCAGGGATAACGTGCAGGTTAGGGACCGATTCGGGCCAAATCTATTCAATGTGACCATATTTAACAGAATTAGATCCAGAATAAGTGAAATTTGATCAATTTAACCCTAAATTAGAAGCATTATTAAGGCTACCGCCGCATTGGCGGCGATATTAATAGTTATATTTTCGAATCAGAACAACCTAATGTAAACAAATCGCCGCAACCGCCGCATCGACGTCGCGTTCCATACTGGCGGCGCCGGCGGTTTGTTTACTGTACGATCGTCGATTCGAAAATATAACTATTAATATCGCCGCCGTTACGGCGGCATCGTTAATATTGCTTCGAATTTAGGGTTAAATTGATCAAAGTTCACTTATTCCGGATCTAATTCTGTTAAATATGGTCACATTGAATAGATTTGAGCCTAATATATGGCTACAAACGCAGAGGGATTTCCCAAATCTATAAATAACTGAAACAATAGCTAACCCGCGCGCGCTTTGGACTGATACATCCCCTGTGACACATTTAATAACGCCGACAATAGATAACCCGCCGGCCGCCCTAAACTCCGCAGCCTATAAATTGTGACTCTTACATTTGGCCCCAGACCCTGTGGGTGGTGGTGATGGCAGTAGTGGCGTGCGCTTTTGATTCACAGCATGTAATATCAAGATAGATCCTACTCTAACCAAAAAAGTGCATGTATGTAGACCTATAGATCAAGGCTATACCTTCCAGGTGGGGTTTGTCTGAATAGCAGGGGGCTTAGGGTAGCTACCTGTTCACTGTCAGAGAATCTAAAAGAATTAAAGAAATTAGGCCACATAAACTAAATACTTGTTTACGTTCCACCCATTTAGATTTTCCAAGTCCGGCGGGAGGTTTTCATTTTGTATTTTGTATGTAGAATGGCGGTGTACAGGAAGAAGAAAACCAACCATGGTAGTCATGTTCAGAAGGCATGATAGGAAGGTAGAGAATGCCATAAACACTATAGCTAGAAATTAAACAAGAAAACATTAAAATTACTATAAAATGGCCAGGATGAAGTTCGTCGCCCATTGCACAATCATTAGGCAGGAAAGGGTTGTTTTGAGTTTTAATATTTTATTTGAATGGTGTTTTGAAAAGAAAAAAAATGTTTGGAGGTCGGGGGCATTTCTTAGGTCGGGTAGAGACGATAAACAAGTGTTTTTTTTATCTGGCCTTATTATGACAACAACTTGACAATGTTCGGTATCTGTATAGAATTTTGTGTTCCATATATTTCGTATGACACACTTTTGGTCTAGGTTTTTCAAAAGAACACAAAGAAGGCACGCACACATGGAAAGACAACAACAACATGGCAACAAGGCCACTAAATGCAAAAGGGAATGGCAAAAGATACACCATTAGGCCAAAGACAATAAGACTAAAAACGGGAAAAAGGCAATACAACAAGACTAAAATATGCGAATAGAAGACAAGATCTTTTTGGTGTTATATACATAATCGCGCACATGTACAAAAAAACATCAATCACGAATTCACAAACTTTACCTTTATGTGGATGCTTAGTCTAATTGAGCCCTGTTCACTCTATGACCCTTCCCACCCACTTTCCCTATATCCCCATCTTCTAGTGACATCGATACCTCCTTCACCCCAGCTGACCCGTCCCAACACCACCTGGCCACAACTATGACACCATAACTTACTATTTGAAAATCGACCAAATCACCTAACATTCCAGCTACATAAAGCTCCATAGACCGATGAAATATCAAATTTTCAAAACCAAACCAATTATCTAGATTTGATGTTACATATCTAACTTAGATAGTGATGCACTTATTAAGCATTTGTTTCTGCATAGAAGGTAATACTGAGTCAATTTAACAGAACCTGTTACTGCAGAATTCTGTGGTGTCAGAGTTTTGGCAAGCTTGCCAAAACAAATTTACCATGTTTGTACTCAAAATATCTCAAAGGTTTACCAATTAAATTAAAAGTAACTTTGAACTAATGTAAAGTAGATACTGGTGATCGATCTAATATATTTATCTCAGAAAAAATACAGAAATTCAAAACCACCGGACTATGCAACTTTAATTTGACCACTGCCCGTTTACTGTTCATTTCCCCCATACCTTCCTCCTTTTTTCTTCTCTTCCCCCTCTTACAAACACCTACTATCCTTGCACCTTACACATGCTTCAAACGTAACCGATTTAAATAATCATTAGACTCCCCTGATGGTATATCAGTGAACCATTTCTCTCCCTACTGACACGGGAAGTACATTACTCATAATAATCAGTGTCTTCATGACCACCAGTGTCTTCATGACCACCAATGTCATTTAGTTCTCATTCTCTGTCTCATATGTGAATTGCTTAACTGTGCCATATGTAAGTCTTGGAATGATTAATATTGTTATTTCAGCTGACTTGAGCTAGATAGTGATGACAATATCAGACTACATATATATTGATAAATAATTGTCACATGGCTGAATGACCAGTGCCACGACACTGACAAAAGACTTATTCAATGAATATATTTACCCAAAAAGACAGTAGATGTAGCAATAAGCAATATCTGTTGACAAAAACTGACCTCATGACCATATGAAATGTTTTTACATTGTATAATTATGTGAACAATTGTTGTCGTTACCTCTCCTTAAAATCATTTTTTCTAGACCTACTTCTCCAAGTCTAAGATAATGGGTTTTTGACTAACTATATTTAGTTACACGTGAAATAATAATGTTCACAATTTCTTGGCTTTTTTGTTATTGTACTGAACCGTTAAATATATTATTTAAAAAAAAGGAAACTGTAAATAACTGCATCAACAATGGCACTGAAATATCCCGGTCTTCTGAGAAATAAATATATTTAGCAAAAGAAAATAAACCTTTGTAAATGTTGTAAGTAATAATAATAATGACAATAAACATGTGATTTTCTTTGCAACCCAGTCACATATCACCCATTTATAACATAGTTACAATGACTCCAAAGAAATTTAGTCTTATTTGTTTAAAATTAAAATGGAACCCCCCCCCCCAACAAATCCAATTCTAATATTGGTTATACCTGTCATTGACAACACATTAGTGGTTGACATTATCGGCTAATGTATACACCAATTTTTATTAGCAATTCTTACAAATATGTTTTTTGCGGTGCACGTCATTTAGTGTAAATTTGTTTAAATCGTTCATGGTATATGCCACACGAACGCAGCTAATTGTGTTAATAATTAATGTCATAACAATTATCTTAATAATCCACTCTGACTCACGCATGATTCCCATCTTACTTTATATTTGATTAATTTACAAATATATATATACTTACACTTCTTAATTGCATAAATCTATAAAATGAGATGTGAGTAATGCGTGAGTTAGAGTGAATTATGAAGATAATTGTTTGGATATATACTGCATATATAAAATGATGTACTATATAATTTATTATATGGATATAAATAACGGTAGCCCCCTTAATGTTTCTCTTAATGTATTAAATGTGGGATGTCATTGACCAAGTCAAACCAAAGTCCTACAAAGCTTATGCCTGTCAGTACCTTGCATGATCCTCGGCATTGCTGGGATAGGGTGTAACTATAATTGTCTGTGATGTTCGCAACATGGGTAATTTGACATTCGGACACAGCCATAGCCTCTAGCACTGAGAAGGCCTTATGCTGCCACCTATCGTGAACCGGCCACACTGCCTTAAGCGTTGGACACTAGCACCGTCTATATTCGCTTTCTTAAATACGAAACCTGTTACGTAACTAATGATATCGATCTGCCGCCTATGTATGAATTTCTGAACTAATTGCCGTCGCTGCCTATATAAGGCCAGGTTTGCCACTGAGAGCTCACATCGACACGGGCACGAGGAGGACATGGACTGAACCTTAAAATTGCCACCAGCCCACCCCTACGTGACATTGAGGGCTAGGGTTAAAAACTTCCTGACCTTACTTTGATTGAACATGTTGTTATTTGAATTGAACTTTCTGATGATCAAAACTTGTACTCGTGCTTAAGAAATTAAACCCAACTTTATACTACTTGCTGTGTCATTGTCAAATTATATAAGGACTTGTTGGTTCAGTGTCGCAAAATGTGACTGAGTGGAATATCGGGCCATGGTGCTGTCAGTGGGGCAACACACACACAATGAAGTCGCCATGAGTGTGCACAGTCACAATCGATACTCGTCTTAATAATGCCTTAGATATTACTAGGATATACAACCCCAATAAACAATGGTGATAGATATTGAGGTCAGTGGGCCTTTGAAATGTACATCGATGCCAACTTTGCCTCGACCAATGCTCACCCCGCCCCTTAAGTCGGTACCCGTCCTGATATGACCTTTGATGTTGCTAGGGCGTTGCACATATTCCTCACACTAGTCACAGTTGTATCGTGTCCAAGTACCGTGCACATGCGTGACGCCAAAATCCGAAAATTCTCTGGAGAACATGCAATTAGTCATTCCGTGTCTACAATTTCAGAACCAGGATATCTCGCCCATCATGTATATATATATCACAGTTCGTGCGTGTGCAATCCCTGGCCCTGCTTTACTAGTGTAGTAGCCTGCACTGAACTCTCAAGCAAGGAGCCACACAGATAGGTAGGCGTGGATATGGTGGTGACATCAGGGAGCCCAGGTTATGTAATGGTTAGCAGACTGGCCCAGAATGCGAGAGATGTGTGTTCGATTCCTGCTCTGGGGATAATATTTCCAATTTTCATCACCCCATGACACTGGTGCAGTGACCAGGGTCCTGCACACGCTATGCGTTGTATGGTTGTTGAATCTACCCTATGTATGTATATGTAAGTACAATGCCTGTATGTGTATAATAATTGTAAGCATTACATTACCATTTAAAAGATTTACAATTCAAGACGGACGAGTGTCGTAGTCTGCACTGACCTTTCAGGCAAGGAGCCACACAGAAAGATTAGGCGTGGATATGATGGTGGCATCAGAGAGCCTAGGTGGTGTAATGGTTATCACACTGGCCCAGAATACAAGAGTTGTGGGTTCGAATCCCGCTCTGGGCACATTTCCCATTTTCATCACCTCACGACACTAACAAAACACACCACCAACCATGTCCACGTTGATGAACATGCCCATTATAGTTTCTTGACACTCATAATATTGTGACGGTCTTGAACATTCTCGCATGACACTAATAATATAGTGACAGACTTGGACATTCTCTTGCGTTGATTATATTTGTGTACTTGAATAGTATATTTTGGGTTTCTTTGCTGTTGATATGTGGATGGGATTAAACAGTTAGTAAAATGGAGTCAATACACCTGAGATATGAATGAAGCCGAATGCACTGCCAGCATGTGTACTTTGCAGGGTCAACTAATCAGGATATATGTGTATTTACAGGGTAGTTTATAGAAAATTTTATATTTTTAAGGAAAATATTATCTTTTTGAAAGTGAACAGAGTGACCGTTCGCTCGTGGTGTAGAGGAGGCGGGAGGGGAGAATCCCTACTCCGCAGTGCATATCATGGAGGTTAATGTGGTGAGAGAGAAACATTAAGGGGGCTACCGTTATTTATATCCATATAATAAATTATATAGTACATCATTTTATATATGCAGTATATATCCAAACAATTATCTTCATAATTCACTCTAACTCACGCATTACTCACATCTCATTTTATAGATTTATGCAATTAAGAAGTGTTAGTATATATATATTTGTAAATTAATCAAATATAAAGTAAGATGGGAATCATGCGTGAGTCAGAGTGGATTATTAAGATAATTGTTATGACATTAATTATTAACACGATTAGCTGCATTCGTGTGGCATATACCATGAACGATTTAAACAAATTTACACTAAATGAGGTGCACCGCAAAAAACATATTTGTAAGAATTGCTAATAAAAATTGGCATATACATTAGCCGATAATGTCAACCACTAATGTGTTGTCAATGACAGGTATAACCAATATTAGAATTGGATTTGTTGGGGGGGGGGGGTTCCATTTTAATTTTAAACAAATAAGACTAAATTTCTTTGGAGTCATTGTAACTATGTTATAAATGGGTGATATGTGACTGGGTTGCAAAGAAAATCACATGTTTATTGTCATTATTATTATTACTTACAACATTTACAAAGGTTTATTTTCTTTTGCTAAATATATTTATTTCTCAGAAGACCGGGATATTTCAGTGCCATTGTTGATGCAGTTATTTACAGTTTCCTTTTTTTTAAATAATATATTTAACGGTTCAGTACAATAACAAAAAAGCCAAGAAATTGTGAACATTATTATTTCACGTGTAACTAAATATAGTTAGTCAAAAACCCATTATCTTAGACTTGGAGAAGTAGGTCTAGAAAAAATGATTTTAAGGAGAGGTAACGACAACAATTGTTCACATAATTATACAATGTAAAAACATTTCATATGGTCATGAGGTCAGTTTTTGTCAACAGATATTGCTTATTGCTACATCTACTGTCTTTTTGGGTAAATATATTCATTGAATAAGTCTTTTGTCAGTGTCGTGGCACTGGTCATTCAGCCATGTGACAATTATTTATCAATATATATGTAGTCTGATATTGTCATCACTATCTAGCTCAAGTCAGCTGAAATAACAATATTAATCATTCCAAGACTTATATATGGCACAGTTAAACAATTCACATATGAGACAGAGAATGAGAACTAAATGACACTGGTGGTAGTTAAGTTGGATATATATGAGATTAACTGTAAATAAGTATTTTGATTTAGAAAATTTGATGCTTACCTCGGATTGTACGGCTTTAATAGATGCCTTCTCGACCAGTAGCGATCAGTCTTGAAGATAATCTACAACATTACTTACAAGCACAACACATGTAAACACAGTTAAAACAAATGGTAAGTATATTAATTAAAGTAACTCATCCTCCGTCCGAAACATTCAGTGTTTGCAATGCTGTAAGCTAAGAATGAGTTAACAATGCCATAGCATTTCTTATAAGTTATAGTCCACTGGACGAGACGGTTTGGCCGAATGAGTTGAGCATCCATCTCCCGTTTTGGTAGATCTTGGAATTGGAACCTGCGGGTCCGAACCCTGGTCGAGTCAAACCAATGACTTAAAATTGATACTTGTCACTTCCTAGCCAGGTGCTCGGCATTATTAGGATAGGGCAAGGACTGGTTGGCTCAGTGTCATGATAATGTGATTGAGTGGCATGTCAGGTCATGGTGCTGGCCGTCTGGTCTCCCAGTGGGGCAGTGCTATAAAGTCACCATGGGTGTGCACTGTCACAAGTCGGTACCCATCCAAATGTGACCTTAGATGTTTCGAGGAGGTAAAACTCCAACAACCAGGCAACTATATATTCAACTGTTTTGATGTGATTGGTGCTGTGGAATATGCGCAATTCCTACCACACTTTAATATCTGCTCCCAGCTCCAAGATCAAAGCCCTCTTTTGCAGCTTATTTATGCGAAGGAAGCTCTATGAACATATTCCTGTAGCCTCTTGGTATTTCATATAATATAGTCTTTCACAAAGTGAAGCAGTCGGTGCAATTTGCAAGGGTATGTGTGTTCAAACGAAGACGGGTCTGGTTTCGCGTAGTAATTGAACTGGGCAGGTACTGAGGTCAGACAAAAATCATTTAAATAATTCTGTCATCTTTGAGTTGAAAGAGCCATATCATATAATACATAGCTACCATTTTCTTTTATGAACTTTGATCTGTATATACATTAAGAGTACATAGCAATTACTCAGCGACCTCCCCATCCATACCGTGAAATGAACGGAAGAGGTGACTGGGTAGAGCGCTTGATTCCTGTCCAGAAGGTTATGGGATCAATCCATGGCTGAGTCAAGCCAGATAGTTACAATAATAATAATAAAACATTTATATAGCGCCCGATCCAGCAAGCCGTTCTCAGGCGCTTTACATAACAAACAAATATACAGGAAAATAAATTTCACCTAGTTAAAAGCAGATTTAAACAAATGTGTCTTAAGACCTTTTTTAAAAGCACCAACAGATTTACAATCTGTGATATATCCTGGCAGAGCATTCCACAGTCTCGGGGCAGCAATACTAAAAGCACGATCCCCAAAGCCTTTGAGTCTGCTCCGAGGAACTGCTAACTGGCTGGAGACTGTGGAGCGCAGTGTTCAAACATTTGTTCTCTCCTGGAGCATATCTCTCATATATTCTGGAGCCTGATCAAGCAAGGCATGATATACAAGAAGCAGCACCTTGAAATCAATTCTGTTCTCCACAGGGAGCCAGTGTAATGATTTCAGCACAAGAGTGATGTGATCAAATTTTGTTGTACCCGTCAGCAACCTGGCAGCCGCATTCTGTATATGTTGCAGTTTTGAGATACTTGACAGCGGCAGACCATACAAGAGAGCATTACAATAATCCAGGCATGAACCAATGAAAGCATGAGTAACAAACCGATATCTATCGCTACCTTGCCTGGTGTTTGGCATTACTAGGTTGTATGTACGAATAATGTGACTGGCTGAGATATCATGCTGTCCTGCCAGCAGCGCGGTATCGCAGTGGGGCAGCACTATACATTCGACATGAGTACGCATTCTCACAAGTCGGTACCCACTCAGGTTCCTCGATGGATGTTGTTAGTAGGTAAAAACCGCAATAAACCTAATCCCCTACCATTCTCCACTGTCATGCTTAATCTGATCATCCAGATACCCGACCATCCTCTTCTTCAGCGTCATGTTGTGCATGTTGTGAATATAAGGGCTGAAGTGAATGGGAAACATTGCGCATAGAGCCGTATTCAAATCCACACTTCTTGTTATTCCAAGGTTAGCGTCATAAACCATTAACTTATCTGATATACGGTTATTCAAAGCACTCACCCAATCCAGGCCCACCTGCCTATGTGGTTGTTTTCCTGAGAGGTCAGTGCAGATAACTACACTCATCCCTCTAGAATCATAAGTCTTTTATATGGTTTTTAGTCAATAAGTCCTTTAATGCTTACAATTACACACGTGCAGGCAATGCGCTTACTATACATACACGGGGTCGGTTCATCAATGGGGACCTTTCAGTTTGCATGACTATCTTGGCAGATGGCGCACCATGCCGGTCTCTGTATGCTTTGGTGTGTGGTGAGTGTGTATGGAGTGGTGGGGGTGGTTGGGGTGTGCTGAGGATTTTGGTGTGTGTGGTGGGTGTGGGTGTCGATTTAGGGGTGTGTGGTGGGGGTTTCGGGGGGTGGTGAGTGGGTATGGTTTGGTGGGTGTGGTTGGGGTGTAAGTATGCAGGTATTGCAGGTATAGCAATACCTCAGGGAGTTTGACGCCCCTGCCCTGCAGAGTTGTAAACCACTGCCTTGTGGTACAGGTTCTTGACAGAACCGAAGGCTAAGGGAGCAAACCCTAAACAGAAAACCATGTCACTGTGGCAGCATTAAGGGCAGTTGATGTATGGAACCCCCAACATCTCCCGACCAGCCACTGCAGGGACAAATAGTTTTGCGCCTGTCTTGACATGTTCTTGCCGGTGTGAAACCTCTATTTGCTCCCCGAGAGAGTGCCGCTGGTAACTTGCAAAAGCCAGCAGCACTTCAACACTTTTGCAGGCAGCTTTCATGAAATGTGAGAGACATTAAGACCGACTCATGGACGCAACTCTCACAGCAGAGAGCTAAATGGAGAGCGGCAGTCAAGTAATGAAAGCAGTCTTTGTCGCATCGCGACCGACAGCATGATGATGATGAGGGTGTGGGTGTATGTTTGTGTGGTGGGTGTGTTGTGGATGTGTAAGGGTGTGGTGAGGATTTTGGTGTGTGTGCTAGGGGTGTATGGGGATGTAGGGGTGTGTGGTACGGGTGGTGAGTGGGTATGGTGTGGTGGGTGTGGTGGGGTGTATGGGTGTGTTGGGGGATTAGGGATGTGGGGTGTTGGTGGGTGGAGGTGGGGGTTGACAGTGTGTGGTGGGGGTGTAGGTGGTTTGTGGTGGAGGTCTAGGGGTGTCTTGCAGAGCGGCACCTCACAATCTTTAGCATCCCTAAATCCTCACCACACACCTACACCCCCACCACACACACCACACCTACACCACACACACGTACACCCTCACCACACACACACACGTACACCCTCACCACACACACATACACCACCACACGCTACCCCATTGCAGCCATAGCTTGTACAGAGTTCTGGTCAGGGCGACTAGTATCATGGGGATGTTTGTTTGTTGTTATTTTACGTCCTAGCAACATCTAAGGTCATATCAGGACAGGTACCGACTTGTGAAAATGTGCACTCATGGCGACTTTATAGTGCTGCCCAACTGGGAGACCAGGCCACCAGTACCATGACCTGATATCCCACTCAGTCACATTATCCTGACACTGAGCCAACCAATCCTTGCCCTATCCTATTAATGCCAAGCGCCAGGCTAGGAAGCGACAAGTATCAATTTTTAAGTCATTGGTTAGACTCGACCAGGGTTTGAACCCACGAAAACATGGGTGCGGATTCCCCGATTTCCCAAAACAGGAGACGGACTCTCAACTCATTTGGCCATCCCGTCTGGTTGTGTCGTGGGGATGATGCAAATGGGATGCATTGTGCTTAGAACAGGATTTAAACCCTACACTTCTTGCCATCTCGAGGCTAGCATCAACAATCAGTAGGCTATTGAAGCTCCCTGATGCAATCCTTCTATCCACACCTACCTGTCTGGACAGGTTCTGGTCAGAACCAACCAGAATAGATATATTGATGACGCAGGATTGGGATAATGCACACAGATAAGATCTGAAGCCCGGGCTTTGAATGTTAACCGAGTTGCTGTATGTATCGAACATAAATAGGCTGATTGGTTTATCCTGTTCGGTCCAGTTATGTTTAAAGCACTGAGTAAAGTGAAATTGTTGTTTTGTAAAACTAACTCGAACGGTCGACTGTGTTATTGCACATCGAGCCCAAATACAAACACAGTAGCAGCAGCGGCACATACATATATGGGAATATCTGCTTCTCCGCAACCTTTGACCTTAACTAACTGGCAACGCATACATAATAGATTTTACACATACAAACAGAGGACGACGCCCCACTCCACCCCACACCTGATGCGGGTGAAAATGATGTCGGGCGGGTGGAATTGAGCAAGGCAACCGGCAGGCCGATTCTGGGCGGAAATGGTTTGTTAGGGTTGGTTGCATGGTTGTTGGAGTTTTGCATCCTGGCAGCATCTAAGGTCATATCAGGACGATAACCGACCTGTGACAGTGCACACTCATGGCGACTTTATAGTGCTGCCCCAGTGGGAGACCAGACCACCATCACCATGACCTGATATCCCACTCAGTCACATTATCCTGACACTGAGCCAACCAGTCCTTGCCCTATCCTAATAATGCCGAGCGCCTGGCTAGGAAGCGACAAGTATCAATTTTTATGTCATTGGCTTGACTCGATCAGGGTTTGAACCCACAAACCCATGGGTAGGGATCCCCCGATCTCGCAAAACAGGAGATGGATGCTCAACTCATTCGGCCGTCCCGTCTGGTATGTTGGCTCTGTAAGGGGATGTACGTGTACACATGTATATCTATCTCTCCAAAGTGTAAGAATACCAGTTCTATAAAGAAAATAACTCCTCTACTCTTTCCATAATTGTTTTTGACCATTACATGCTGAAAAGTACATTGGCCCATTTACCATGAAGCGACCCATATCTGCATTCCAGCCGAAGCTGGTCCACAGCAGCAGATTAAATATAGGTGTACATACGCAGGCAGCTGGTAATATGGAACCGGTAAAGATATGAGAAGGCAACCATGGTGACAGGTGGAGAAAACTCTTTCTGGACATATTTTTGACGGTGAATCATCCTAGTTTCACTTTTAGATTGATTTATTCATTCATTTATTTATGTGTGTATGTGTGTGTGTGTGTGGGGGGGGGGGGGCTGAGAGAGGGGTCAAACCGGGCAGATGAAAAGAAAGTGGGGCAGGTAACTTTTATCAGACTACCTGGCCCATGGGCAGGGTTTAAATAAAGTTGACGTTGTGCTTTGCACACATGTCAACATAAGCTCTCCGTAAGGAAACATGTGAATTAAAACCCAATTCCCATTGCGCTGGGATTTCAATAACTGCCTTATTCAGCAATGTCCCAGAACGAGGTGGATTGCCAGAGTGTTAATTTTAATTCCATACTAATGGCTTAATTTTTCTTCCGCTTACCGCCACATCAATATTTTCTTTCTCTTGAAAAGGGCTATTTTTACCAACGATATGCCTGCACTTACAGCTAAAAATGGCCTGTGGATAATATAAATTGAGCACCCAATCTCACATTTGGAATGTGCCCAAATTAGTTGCATTTGTCGCAGCAGTAGTTAATTTTTGTATTTAATTAATTTGGCTTCTAATATGTTAGCAATAACATGCAATGCAGCATGTCTTATCAGTACTAGTAGACACAGGTTGGTTGGGTGTTGGAGCTTTATGGCCTGGCAACATCTAAGGTCACAATCAGGACGGGTACCGACTTGTGTCATTGCTCACCTATGGCGATTTTATAGAACTGGCCGGAATCGGAGACTAGGCCACCAGCACCATGACCTGATATCCCACTCAGTCACATTATCCTGACACTGATCCAAACAGTCCTTCCCCTATCCTAATAATGGCGATCACCTGGCTAGGAAGCGACACGCATACATTTTTAAGTCATTGGTTTGACTCGACCAGGGTTCGAACTCGTGTGTTCTCCCAAACCGGGAGATGGACGCTCAACTCATTCGGCCATCCCGTCTGGCCTATTACTTTATATTAGATAATGTGAACAAATGGCTTCTCTATAGAATACAAACCGCATTTTGCAGTCTGCCACCGCTTGACGCCATCATAGCATTCATACGGCATTTAGTGTAAACCACTCTTTGTATATTGTTGTTCTCATAACACAGACGACACAGACGACTGAGGTGCACATTTGATTGACAGCAGACGACAGAGGAGACGCCCGAATGAAGTAAACTGTACACAAAAATTAAAGTAAAAGGAGAGAAAGAAGGTTAAGACAGCCACATCCGAAGAGTGAAAGCAGCACACACACAACAAACAGCGGCCGAGATTGCATTAACTCTGGTAAGTGAGTTCCGACACATCCGAATAGTGGTAAGATGCAGCCAGACACTGCAATGTGATGAACACACACCGTCCCATAATTATTTTTACTGATTTGCAACTGGCATCGACACGACATCATAAATGACACCAACCTCAGCTGTTGTTTTTACTGGGGCCTACGAGTCAAACACGGTGGTTTCTAGCATGTAAAATCACAAACCAAACGACATGTGTTTAACTTTTTTTTGTTTTTCTTTAAACATGTTTAAACATGTGTTGATTATGATTATCACGGTGTTTATCACGGGATGTTGTTTGTGAGAGCTGGCGCGAGGGGGGGGGGCATAGCATGCAGCATTATTATGGTGCTGTCACATTACGACGCTTCGTGCCAATGTACGTCGACGTATGTGATTTTTTGCCGCTATGTCAGGATATGTCAGTATGCATTATGCGTGCGTTAGGCGCGTGTTGGTATACATCAATGTACGTCAACGTTCGTCAAGATACGGCGTCACAGGGGGCGGCAAAGTTTTGTGCATGCAAAAAACTTTCGACGCACAACAACGTTCGACAATGTGTGGATTTTACGTCTGCTGTATGTTATGTAAGCATTAGACCTATGTCGATGTACATTAGATGTACGTTAGTGAAACATTGTTCACTATGTTGCACTACGTTGACCTACTTTAAAGGCAGTGGGAACGTACAGTCCGCATACTGACAACGTATGGATGATGTATGCCTAACATATGTCTAACGTAAGTTTAGCATTTCTCCAGCGTGTCGTGACGTATGTAGTACGTAGTTCTGGCGATCGAATAACGTATATAATGTTCACCGGCGTTCTGTGAACGTACCGTGAGCGTAATTCGAGCATTTTTCACCGGGAGGCACGTTAGCCATACATTGGTCATACGTTAGCCATACGCTCGTGCATACGTCCAACTTTGCCCCCCCCCCCTCCCCCCCCAACGCCGAAAATGTTGATGCTTCTCGACGTAAAAAAGTGATTTTCCGTGTTGTTGCCGCGCTGGCGAGATACGTTGTAATGTGACAGGACCATTAGCTTCACGCTCATCAGGAGTAATGATTATTCATTAGTCGCACTCATTTCAGACTTAATTAAGGTCACAATCCGCTGATGGAATGTATGTCAGTTGCATAGCACTAGATGGCACCCTGGGATATCAGTTAATACATGTATACCAATGTACAGTGTATATGCCGCAATCTGAGTCATGGCGTGCTATCTGACATGCAATTACAGGTTCAACTGGTGATGATACTGCAAAGGTCAGCTCTACATGAATGGCGGGTTAATATTAGTTTAATTCATTATTTCATCGGTATAAATCTGTATAGTCCGATGAAGGCATCAACTTGTCAAAACCAATACACTTATCTAGATTTTATTCTACACATCTTAACTTAGATACTGGTGAATTATTTATTGGTGGTTTATTTGCCCTGTCTATAACATATAGGTTCGTGATTGCACTTGTTTTCAATGCTGAACAGCTTTAGTCATTAGTTTGTGGTTGATTGTCTTGTATGGTTTGTTAGTAATTTACAGCCTTCACAGATTCACAATTACTATTCTTATGGTGCTGTCACATTACGACGCTTCTCGCCAAAGCGCGTCAACGTATGTAATTTTTTGGCGCTACGTCGGGATACGTCAGGAAGAGTTAGGCGCGTGTTAGGAGTGCTTTGGTATACGTTGATCTATGGCAATGGTCGGCGACGGTCGGCGGCGCGTGTCAGGGGGTCGGCGAAGTTCTGTGCTTGCACAAAACTTTCGACGTGTGACAACGTGCGGGTGCCAACGTTATGGTGATGTTAGGAGCACGTCGAGATACGTTAGATGCGCCGGAATAACATTATGTGAATGCTAGGCACATGCCATACGCGCGTGAGGCTCGTTCCCACACGTTGCGCCAAACTTTTTTTGTTTGTTTTCTCCCGGGTCGATATACGTCACCACAACATCGGCCGCATGCTACCAATACTTTGCGCTGACGCCGAAAAGTTTGACGTGTCTCGACGTTAAAATGTGATTTTGTCCGTTGGCGGCACGCCGGCGAGAAGCGTCGTAATGTGACAGCACCATAAATGGATAGCATCTTGACACACTGAAAGCATCTAATCACTGACTGCATTACCCATTGGTTCCTGGGATAGGACGTTTTGTTTTATGTATGTGTTTTTTGTATGCTTCAATGGATTTTATGTTTGTGGTTGTGCTCGGTTGGTCATTCCAGATGAACATGGTTTTGAGTCTCCATTAATTTTTATAGATAAATATATCAGGTTGCAACAGATATAAATGCCTACAAACCCTCCTCAATATACCTTAGTTTGAAGAAACTTTTATTTTAAATAGCTAACCTTTGAAAGAATTGAAGTAAACATGCATAATTCTTTTAGCAAGCACATCAAAACACCGACACTATAGGCTTCAACAGTAACAGGTTCTATTAAATTGACTCAGTATTCTCTTCTATGTAGCAACACATGTTTAATAAGTATTCCAGTCTCTAAGCTAAATTCATAGAATAAAATATAAATAAATGTTTTGGTTAAAAAAAAGTGGATGCTTTCATCGGACAATGTAGCTTTGACAGTAGGTAAGTATCGGTCAGTTGGACGAACAAGGGGGAAATGAAGGGGGGGGGGTCCTGATGGTGGTGACAGCTACAATCGGGGTTTGGCAGGCGTGTGGGGGGTGGGGAGGGCGTAGAGGAAAGAGCATAGCATGTAGCCTATAGCCTATATTATCAGAACAATCCTATTCCCAAGGACAGTTGGCGATATTCTGCGTGAGAAAAATGTCCCACACAGCATCATAACCGCCTTGTAACCACGCTACACCAACGAGTTTGAACCCTAGTCGAGTCAAACCAAAGACTTAAAAATTGATACCTGTCGCTTCCTAGCCAGATGCTCTTCGTTATTAGGATAGGGCAAAAGACTGGTTGACTCAGTGTCAGGATAATATGACTAAGTGGGATATCACATCATGGTGTGGTGGCCTGGTCTCCCAGTGGTGCAGCACTATAAAGTCACTATGAGTGTCCTGTCACAAGTCGATACCAGTCCTGATAAGACCTCAACTAGTAGTGCTTATAATGCGGTTGGCATATAATAGTGCTTGTCACGATTTGCTCATTATGTAGCTCTGCTGGCAGCTTGAAACCCAGATGACAAGTGAGGAAGTGGTTACTCCCAGAACCCGACACTCCACAACAGTTCCACGGACAGGGCTGCCAAACTACTTTATGCACAACAAGAAGTGTCAGCTTGCTGGGTATGAACATATTCACATGAATCCACAATGTAAGAAGATAAATGTATCGCTCACATACCTTATCTTGTATATCCCGCTACTTTTGGAATGCAGACTCGATTAAATCATGTGGAGTAAAGCTAAGATTCCTTACACGCGGTATGCGAATGCGAATGCGGCAACAAATCGAAACGCCTTGAAGTCAATGGGCTACAACCCTTACACACGGTATGCGAATGTGAATGCGACAACTCAATCGGTCCCTGTAGCGATCGGTGCAGCATGCGGCATGTGGTATGCGGTATGCGAATAGAAACGTCAGTCGCACTTGCCCATTAGTTTTAGATGAGGAGAGGCGACTGAGCATTACGGTACGGTCACACCCAGGGGTGCTGAGGGGAAACATCTGGTAGTGGTTGTGGTGGGGGACGCTTGCCGCTTACCGCGTAGAAGAAATCCTCCCATTCGCATACCGCATGCCGCATACCGCGTAGAAGGAATCTTAGCTTTATATAACTTAAGGGTTGAATGGAGAGAATGGCGACCATTTCAATAAGAAGGCATTCTCTTCTGGTTCATCAACTTCTAAATGACTATATCTATATACAACAACAAAGGCAATGATCCTTGGAAGCAGGGCCTTCAAAGATTGTTTTCAATCGACCTTTACTAAAAGTTTCCATGGATTTAAATTGGGTCGGCGTGCACTCCGACTGAAAATAAATATATTCTCTAGTGTGGGAAGGTGGTGATCGCCCAGTCCGTTTCCATAGCGTGACGCACGGTGAGAAAATGCCCGCTAGGTGGCTCATGTGTACATCCGAACTCGATACTGCTTTGTAAAATATATAAATTTGGCTTATGATATTAAAAGAATATCTTGTATCGATCGGAAGAAACCTGCAAATAACACTTCGAACATATCAGTAGTTCTGAGCACCTCAATGTGAATGAGTTAGGCATCTCCGATTGATACATTTTGGGCAAATCTTAATGTAGACATATATCTATTATCTAGAAATATATGTATAGAGTCTATATATATATATAACTGGATAACAAGTACTTTCTGACCATGGCCATGAATATAAGTATCATACATTAGTCTTTCTGAAATGAACACAGTCGGTGAATAGTTGGCAAAGTAACAAAGATGGGAGCGGACTATTATAGTACTAATAATTCGGCAGGAATATTCGCCAACATATACTTCTGTGTCCCGACCCTCACGCTGTTTCTCTATTCCTTAGCGAGCATCATCCGCCGCCTTTGTTTGTAAACAAAACATTTCACTTCATCGTGAAACGACTGCCAACTCTCTTGGGCTTCTTCGTTCATTTGGCGGGTTGGTAGTTAGTGCCGCGCGACACGAGAGGGTGCCAGGGTGTCAGTGGGCGCCTGGAATGGGCCCCGTTATTCATGCAGCGGTCACCGGGGACGGCCTGCATGCCGGGCGTCTGTCAGGGGCAGCGGGCGGAAAATGTGGCATCCCCCGCCGAACCCTTCGCCGCCCCTGACACAGCCGCCTCCCGCCACCCGCAAGTCAGCCCCGCCCCTCGCCACTACAACACCGCTACCACATCGCCCTCACCGCTCACCGCTCACCGCTCACCACTAACTGTTACAGTAACACGTCACCCTCACCACTATCACACTACTCTCACCTCTCACCACTACCACATCACTGCTCATCCCTCACCACTAACCCGTCACCACCACCCATCACCACTAACAAGTCACCCTCACCACTCCCACACCACCCTCACCCCTCACCACTACCACATCACCCTCACCCCTCACCACTACTTCCCTCAGTGCTCACCACTACTTCCCTCACTGCTCACCACTACCACATACGCACTCACCCCTCACTACTACCGCCCTCACCACTCACCACTACCACACCGCCCTCACCCCTCACCACTACCACATCACCCTCACCACTAGTGCCCTCACTGCTCACCACTACCACATCACCACTCACCCCTCACCACTACCACCCTCACCCCTCACCACTATCACATCACCCTCACCCCTCACCACTACTGCCCTCACTGCTCACAACTACCACATCACCACTCACGCCTCACCACTACTGCCCTCACCACTATTAGTATTACACGACCCTTACCCCTCACCACTGTCAGATCACTCTCACCCCCACCACTATCACACCACCCTCATCCCTCACCACTACCACACCACCCTCACCCCTCACCACTAGCAGGGCACCCTCACCCCTCATCACTACCACACCACCCTCACCACTACCACACTACCCTCACCCCTCACCCATCACCACTACTACCACACACACCCTCACCCTAACCCTGTACCACACAACCCTCACCCCTCACCACTACAACACCCCTCACCCCTCACCACTACCACATCACCCTCACCACTACCACACCACCTTCACCCCTCACCCCACCACTACCACCCTCACCACTACTACACCAATCTCACCCCTCACCACTACCACACCACCCTCACCCCTCACCACTGCCATGTCACCCTCACCCCTCACCACTGCCATGTCACCCTCACCCCTCACCACTACCATGTCACCCTCACCCCTCACCACTACCACATCGCTCTACCTCTCATCTCACCCACACCACTGCCACCACACCACCTCTGCCTTCATCCTCCACCTTTCCCCTCCCACCAATAAGCCAACCCAGTGCTTCGTACAGTATCCGACGCCATTACGTCGCCACCACAAGCAAATGTCACCATGAATAAAATAAACGTGATAATTCATTATTCCGACCATTTTACTTGACAAGGAAGCATTGCAACGATACATTTATATATAACGGGGTTGTGCTCTGATCTTTGTGGTAGTCCCACTGTGTGCCACTCACGACACTCGTCCCCTTGGAATAGTAAGTCTCATATTTACGATTCCAAATATCTAGGTAGAACACTTCCATTACATCCAGGGAGAGGTTCAATGCAACACAACGTTCAGCATGTATATCACTTATAAGCGGGGTAACGGCACTAGCGTAATCGGAGGTGTTGCACACTCAAATGGGACATTATGCTTATATTGGGTTCTCGAATCGACATTGCTGCCATTCCGGAATGGCTTGGTAGGTTGGTCGTTGGAGTATTACATCCTGGCAACATCTAAGGTCATATCAGGATGGGTACCAACTTGTGACAGTGCGCACTCATGGCAACTCTATAGTGCTGTCCCTCTGGGAAATCAGGCCACCAGCACCATGACCCAATATCCCACTCAGTCACATTATTCTGACACTGAGCTAACCAGTTCTTGCCCTATCCTATTAATGCCAAGCGCCAGGCTAGGAAACGGGAGGTATCAATTTTATAAGTCATTGGTTTGACTCGACCGGGAACCAAACTCCCGATCTCCCACATGTGAGGCCCGCGCTCTACCAATTCGGCTACGATGCCCGGTCTTTTCAGAATGAGCTTTCTAACCATTAGCTTATCCAGTCTTCCTGATGCAATCGACCTACATACTAACGCCTAGGTCAGTCTTTGTAGGCTAACAATACCCCCATTTCTTTTGTATGGGCTTAGATTTCAGTTCAAAATAAGGTAGAAAGATTGGTTTGGAATCTGGCAGCTAGTTTATCGATATCTCGCATTGCAAGAATACTACAAACACACTGATTGAGTCCAGCAACTTCTCTGCCGACAGTTATAAATTCTCACCAACGTTCCTCAACTGCAATGCTCTCATCCAAATCTATTCAAGCACAGGACTGTGTCATATTGCTAAGGGGGAGGGGAGGGGAAATATGGTAACATCTTCATTAAAGTTGCATGGTCCGATGGTTTTGAGTTTCTGTCATTTTCTGAGATAAATATATTAGGTTGTTCACTATAATCTACCTTACTCGAGTTTGAAGTAATTTCTTTATTTAAAATCGCTATCTTTTGAGATATTTGAAGTGCAAGCTTGCCAAAACTCTGACACCATAGGCTTCTGCAGGAACAGCTTCTATTAAATTCCCTCATTATTCCCTTCTATGTGCCTTCTTCTTCTTCTTCTTCTTCTTCTTCGCCCATTGAGGTGTCAGTGCCCATCCACACAAACACCTCCTCAGCCGTGCCGTAGATGAACGTGTCGCCTACCGCCCAACTTTGGGCATAGGCCACAAACAAGGGCTCTCCAGTTTTCCCGGTCCTGGGCGTTGAGTTTCTTGTTCATGATTCTGTAACGTTGTTCTTTTTCCGGGGTGGGGTTGTTGGCCCCACGCCCAACCCCCAACCTGGAGGACCAGTTGCTGCTCTTAGTCTGTCCTCTACCATGAGCCCCCACCAGTATAGCTCTCATGGTCATGGAGGCACACCATCACAACAAGGTAGCAACACATTGGGGGGTTCTATGTGGCTACAAATGTTTAATGAGTGCACAACTATCTGAGTTAGATATGTAGAATAAAATCTAGATAATTGTTTTGGCTTTGAAAATTTGATGATTCATCGGGCTATGCAGCTTTAACAGAGCAGTATTGTCTTCCCATGTTAAAGTTGCATAGTCCGATGAAAGCATTATAAAAAACTCATCTAGATCCGATCATTTGTATCCATATTGGTGGACTCACAAATGATTTAGGCCTGGATTGAATGGATAATAAGTGAATCTATGAGAGCATCTGTTGGTCCATCTACTTTGAGGAAACCCTGCACCAGTGTAGATTCTCATAAAGTAGGCTAATCTCGTGATCTCTCATTTGTCTTGACCCCATTCCAAGCACCAGTAACCCCGCATCACATGGCCATCATGAGATCGGAATCTGGGTCACAACTATAGCAGTTTTGGCAAGCTTGTCAACATTATTTTGGGTTAATTCATTTCAAATTTCTCCAAATTTAACCATTTGTCATCACAGTTACGCCAAACTAATGAACATTAGATTATCATTGTTAAAGTTGGATAGTCCGAAGGTTTTAAGTTTCTATCATTTTCTGAGATATAGATATGAGGTTGATCGTTATAATCTACCATACTTTAGTTTGAGGTAACTTTTATTTTAATTGGCAAACTTTGGAGATATTTGAAGTACAACCATAGACAATTAATTTCGGCAAGCATGCCAAAACTTAGATAAAGGATTCACCCTGTACTCGCAGTACATGGGTGAATACCAGCCGTATATAAAAACGGTTGAAAATGCGGGGAAATGAAATGAGAGCCTAATTTCACAATCTAAGAAGCAACAATTATTCTTTACATATGTCTTATTATTTCCCCGCTACCTTTGAGTTGAAAAATATAATAAAACATATAATTTAATACAATTTAAAGGTGAAATCGATGCCGTTCTATGGCTGCCATCTTGTCTTTTTACATTCTCTCCCATTTCACCAACTCTGTGCCAATATATGTAGCCATTTGATCCTGGAACCACAGTTTCTAGTTCCTTTTTCATACTAAAGCGTTGTCCTTCACCCGTGTACTAACTTAACTAGTACAGGGTGAATCTTTTATCTAGCCAAAACTCTGACACCATAGTCTTATACAGTAACATGCCTCAGCATTCCCTTCTGTGTGGCAATAAATGTTGAATAAGTGCACCAGTACCTGAGTTGGATATGTAGAATCAAATCTAGATAATTGCTTTCGTTTTGCAAACTTGATGTTTTCATCGGACTATTCAACTTTAAACTGATATATTTATCTGAAAAATAAGGTAAACATTCAAAAGCCATTGAACTAGGCAACATTAAGGCCATCCATCTACACAAGCCTCCTTTGTGACATTCTGCAGGCTATATGTCATCTAATGAATAGTCTGGATATACCTACAAGACCAGTTAAAGCTAGTGTACATGTATTTATTCGCCTGGATGTGCTATTCTGTATAGTAAGCTGGCTTCTATTATCTATTCCCGGCGCCGCCGTTGTCCCCTCAGCGCCCTCTCACTTGGATATTTCCAGATATGATGCCATATACAGTAAAACCTCTCTATGTCTAAATCGACCGACCTTGGGACCGACTTTAAGTGGTCCATTTAGGGAGGTGGTCGGTTTAAGGAGTTAGAATATGGTTACATTGGTATTTTTGGGACCCAAAATAAAGCGATCGGTATAGGGGAGTGGTCGATCTGTGGAGGTGGTCGGATAGAGAGGTTTTACTGTATATGTCCATTATTAACTATAGCCGTGCTGTTGCTGGGTGTGGATGCCAGCAATAACAGCAGTGCCATGTAATAGGTGGTTTCTTCACGCGCCTTCTCAGTCTCTGCACTCACCAACACAATGACTCATCTCCCCTCTCCCCATCTCACGTGTAAGCAATGCCTTAATGCGCTGTCCTTCTTAGGGATGCAAGAACGCGTGGCATTTCTTTCCTTCGTGCGCTTGTCTTTTATGCGTGGTGCTCTGTGTTCAGATATTGCAATTCGCTGCACACGAATTAAGAAGTCGCGGGAGTACCGATTCTTGTTTGACAACCTGGCGTGCTTCTCAACCAGAAATGAAAGTAGTTTATCTCTTTTTAGCCCGGCCATTCATTCATCTTAAGCACCGCCCCCCCCCCCCCACTCCCGATTAAAAAGATATTTTAGCGTACAGTACTTTTGTCCAACACACATTGCATAGAAGGAGGCTCGGTTTGTTCTGTAGATGCCTGAACATTTACACACGTACACACACCATAATAAGGTAGCATGTTTTTTCTCTCTGTCTCCCTAATTTTATTCTGTTCCATGTAGTAGGTGTTAACACATCCCCAAAATCCCATTGAACAAAACTACACTGAAACCTTGGAATAAAAAGTATGCAACGTCCCTGGGACGCTGCCTGCCACACACCACGCATGCCACACACCACACCTGCCACACACCACGCCTGCCACACACCACGCATGCCACACACCACGCCTGCCACACACCATGCCTACCACACACCACGCCTGTCACACACCACGCCTGCCACACACCACGTCTGCCACACACTACGCCTGCCACACACAACTCCTGGCACATACCATGCATGCCACACATCATGCCTGCCACACACCATGTATGTCACAAACCACGCCTGCCACAAACCACGCCTGCCACGAACCACACCTGCCACAAACCACGCCCGCCACAAACCACACCTGCCACGAACCACACCTGCTATAAACCCCTGCCACAAGCCACGCCTGCCACACACCACGCATGCCACACCCCGTGCCTGCCACATACCATGCCTGCCACACATCACACCTGCCACACACCATGCATGTCACAAACCACGCCTGCCACAAACCACGCCTGCCACGAACCACACCTGCCATGAACCACACCTGCTATAAACCACACCTGCCACAAGCCACGCCTGCCACACACCACGACCCTTGTCATCTCAGGACTCTTGATAGTTCTTATGGTGATTATTCTATTTTTAGATCCTTCTTGTAGCTCATTGTCTTGGCAACCATCCTGGCTGCTGTCTCACAGAATAGTCTCCTTCCAGAACTGCAGATAACTTAATGCACACTTCTCTCTAGATACTTATTGCACGTATTATTGTGTATAGGGGTGTTTGTTTTTATTTGGCCGACTGATACTAGTACCATTTGAAGTCACTAGAATATAGTGTTATAGAGAATAGTAAAATAAGGCTTTATAATTACGATAATAAACAAAAGACTTGAATTTGCGTACGCATTTTAATGTAGACCTTGTAGGTGGGTAGAGTGATTTTAAATGGGATTAAACAGAACAATATTTGTTCTGGGTTTACAGGGTTTCACCAGTCACCGGAGTTCTAATAACTCACACTCACAGGGGTACTCACACAATTTTAATTCTATTATTCTATTTCACACATTGTCCGTTCTGGTTGTCATGACCACTGGCGCCGCCTGTACGGTATCTTTCTTGTAAACTCTTCTACTCCCGACCCGCCGAGCACGATTACAAAAATGTTGCATAGATGCGTCCGCCAAGCATAATCACCATGCTCCCCGGCCACTCCCTCCCGCCGCCGCCAGTACCACATATCCCTATTGCATGCCTGACGTTCATATTACCTGTCTCCCCCATGCACCCTGGAGCACCCCGTCACACAATGCCATCCTCGTCAGTCATGCCAACGCGTTGTGTGCTGGACAATGTGAATGCGCGCGCAAAGCATGCTGGGAGGAGATGGTACTGAGTTACTGGTGCAGGCTCAGTACTTCCTGTGCGGATAATATTGCCCTTGGATGGAAATCCCATGTCTTGTGACATACATCACGTGCAAACGCAGAATTACTTACACAATAGCGGAATGTTCTTGGCAATGTAATATCTTGTTACTTTTCTTTACCCTTTCTTCTTTTTCTTCATTTTCTTCTTCGTTTTTTCGTCTTTCTTTGGTTTTTCTTTTCTTCCTTTACTTCTTCCCCTCTTTTCTTCTTTTTCTTCATCTTTTTCTTCATCTTTTTCTTCTTCTTTTTCTTTTTCTTCATCATTTTCTTCTTCTTTTTCTTCATAATTTTCTTCTTCTTCTTCTTCTTCTTCTTCATTTTCTTCATCATCATCTTTACACAACAATGCCTTTTTATCACAATGCTTGTTATCAGTTTTAATATCACTAATCGAAAAATAATGCAAGCCTTATACTTAACTTATACTATGCTTGTGACCACTTTGCGACCACCAAAAAAACGAGTGGTTGCAAAATGGTCACAAGTAGGCGCAAAATGATTGCAAAGTGGTCCTCAGTGGACACTGACCTCTAGGTGACCATTTTGGTCGCAAGGAGGTTGTACCAAAACCTCATTGCGACCAAAATGGTCTCAGGCCATTTTCATAGCTTGGTGACCAGTCGGCAACCAGTCGGTGACCGTCGGTGACCAGTCGGTGACCAGTCGGTGACCGGTCGGTGACCAGTCGGTGACCAGTTGGAGACCAGTCGGTGACCGGTCAGTGACCAGTCAGTGACTGGTCGGTGACCCGTCGGTGACCCGTCGGTGACCAGTCGGTGACCAGTCGTCGGTGACCAGTTGTCGGTGACCGGTCAGTGACCAATCAGCTTTTTGGTAGAAAAGTGGTCGCAAAGTGGTTGCCAGTAGTCGCAAGCTGTAGTGTGATTGGGGCTTTAAGCACCCAGCAAAACTATTTCATGTGTACATTCTTGCACTTTAATGAAATAGTATGATCCTCGCAATATACATTATTTCGTGTTCTGCAACAAATGCTCCAACGTCAATGAAAGTATGAAGCCATTCCTGCTGGCATGTTATGTTTTAATTCACACAGGGAAGATATATGGAATTTGAAGTGCATTGAGGAAACATCCGTTTCAAATTCACAATTATTCAAAGAACGGCTGAAACTGAATATTCTCTATGGTTTTATGCTACTATTTCGTAAAAGTATTTGACAACAGTTGTTTGGAAATAATCTCCTTAATTAGCAACTGATGCTCCTGGTGATATTTAAGGAGGCAATACCATTATTCGCACAATTTTGCTTTATTACAATAATCATGATTGAGTATGGCTATTCATAGTTTCCCAGACGGGATGGCCGAATGAGTTGAGCGTCCCTCTCCCATGTTAGTAGATCGTGGGATTTGAACCCATGGGTTCGAATCCTGGTCGAGTCAAACCAATGACTTAAAAATGTATACTTGTCGCTTCCTAGCCAAGCGCTCAGCATTATTAGGATAGGGCAAGGACTGATTGGCTCAGTGTCAGGATAATTTGACTGAGTGGGATATCAGGTCAAGGGTCTAGCAGTCTGTTCTCCCAGTAGAGCAGCACTATAAAGTCATCATGAGTGCACATGGTACCCGCCCTGATATGACCTTAGATGTTGCCAGGATGTAAAACTTCAGCAACCAACCAACTGAAAAATGTTTACACGCAAGGGTCTAATTACCGAGAAGGGCTACAAAGATCGGTTTTCCTGACATTATTATGTACATTGTGCAGACTAACCTTTGTTACCCAGTAACTGGGGCCACCGTTGGCTGCCTTCGACACTCCATGCCCCTGTTCAGGAGCCATCGCTGTTTAATGTAAATAGCGTGCAAGACTTATTATTATTAACCATTGTGAAGACAAGCAAGTCATAGAGTTTTTAAAAACAACTTGGAGATATTGCCTCAACTAATTTAGGGTATTTTTGTGTGAGTTAGATGTCACTGTCTGTTGCCACAGGGCTAATCATTTTAAAATTGCATCAGAGATGGGTTTTTTTTCTATCATTTGACACAGATCTGACCATTTTAAATTTCGAGTAAATTTCAATGAAGATGATTGACAAGACTGACAGAATAGATACCCTTAGCCACTGTGACTGAGTATCGCTCTTGCTGCTGACATGGCGTTAATCCATCAGCAATCATCATGACACTGTTCAACTTTCTCACTCCCCGACCTGAAATTATATATAAATATATATATATATATATATATATATATATATATATATATATATATATATGTGTGTGTGTGTATGCATATATATATATATACACACATATATATACATATATATATATATATGTATATATACACATACAGTAAAACCTCTCTAAATCGACCGACCTTGGGACCGACTTTAAGTGGTCCATTTAGGCAGGTAGTCGGTTTAGGGAGTTAGAATATTGTGTCAATGGTTTTGTTGGGACCCAAATAAAGCGATCGATATAACGGAGTGGGCTATCTGTGGAGGTGGTCGGTTAAGGAGGTTTTAAGGATTTAGAATAAAATATATATATATATATATATATAAATATATATATATATATATATATATATATTATACCCGGTTATGCTGGCCGAATCGGTAGAGCGCACGCTTCCTGAGCGGGAGATCGGGGTTCTATTCCCGGTCGAGTCAAACCAATGATTTATAGAATTGATACTTGTCGCTTCCTAGCTTGGCACTGGGCATTAATAATAGGATAGGAGTTAGGACAAGGACTGGTTAACACAGCATCAGGATAATATGACTGTGTGGTATATCGGGTCATGTTGCCGGTGGCCAGGTCTCCCAGTTGGACAGTACTATAAAAGTCTCCATGAGTGCGCACTGTCACAATTGGTACTCATCATTGAATGACCTTAAATGTTGCCAGGACGTAAAACTCCAACAAACAACCAATACATATATTATCTAAGATCAGAGTAAGAACTCGGCGAACCACAGCAACACTCGTGTAGTCCTTTTTATCGTCGATCTGCAGGCTCCGTCCCTTCCACCAGCCTCCCTTCCCATCCCCCCCCCCCCCCCATCGCCCCCCCCCCCCCCCTGCTCCACCTCACCTCTCGCGGCCAGGTTGCAATGCTAAAACCGTACGTACACCTGCAGACACGCGCAGAGCAGGTCGGCGGGCGGCGACTGGCGGGCGGCGGGCGGCGGTCGGGAGGCGGCGGGTGACGGGTGGTAGGCGGGTGGCGGGTGGTAGGCGGGTGGCGGGCGGGTGGCGGGCGGCGGGCTGCGGACGGCGGACGGGGGGCGATGGTAGCCGGGTGGCGGGTGGTAGGCGGGTGGCGGGTGGTAGGCGGGTGGCGGGCAGCGGGCTGAGGGCGGGCGCCCGGTGCACGCCGGCCTTTTATGTCGGCTCGATACGCCCTCGCCCGCCCATCAATACATGATAGCGTCGCCGCCCCCTGTCACTCCGCATTTAGCGCGCCATGTGGGCACCGTCTCGACACTCGGGGGCGAAAAAGGCGTTTATTACACGACTTTCAATTTAACCGTACTCATATTGACGACTAAAATATTAAATTAGATGTATACCTGGTAATAACAAAAGATTACGATTGATATTTCACTGACATAAATCCGACATTTGTTGTTATCAGACTAGCTATGTTGCAGTGAATATTACCATTATGGAAGCGCTAGCAACATCACATAGGCTTGTAATAAAGATACTTGCAATTTTTTAACTTTGAAAGTGTCTCGTGTCACATAGTTGATTGTGTACTTTTACATTCTGTGTAAAAGTGATGGCCTGATAATAATATGACAATATGATTTAAACACTTGTCACCGTGATTATGGCCTTTGCTCCGGCATGGCATTAAGCAATCACCACTAACTAACTTAGTAACTAACTAATAATTCAGATACAAGGACCTTAGATATCCTAAGTGTAGGCTTAAAGGCCCTGTCACACTTTACCGGATTGAGGAAACGGATTGAAATGGAACAAAGTCTGTTGATATCCGGCAAAGTCCGGTTTGTGTCCATTGCATATCTGTTGATATCTGGCCCGATCCATTACAAGTTTTGAGCATGCACAAAACTTATAACGGATTGAACTGGACTGACGTATGCGGTTATTATCTGTTACCGTCCATTCCCCACCCATTCCCGTCCATTCCCGTCCATTACCCATCCATTCCTGTCCGTTACCATCCGTTCCTGTCTGTTCCCATCTGTTACCGTCCGTTACATATCCATGACATGTCTGTTGCCGTTCGTTATAGTTCTTTTTGTATACTGAATTGTCCGTTGATTGTTAGATACATTATCAATACCATCTGTTGCCTGTCCATTACTGTCTGTTACCCGTTCGTTACTGTCTGTTACCCGTCCATTACCGTCCGTTACATAATCGATACATTTCAAGTCCGAATCACACCGGATTAGAATGTTTTTGTCCGTTTCAATCCGTTTCCTCAATCCGGTAAAATGTGACAAGGCCTTTAACACTAATAACAGCAGCAAAAGTAATTTCACGAGTCCTACAATGTTAATGGGGAAGAAAATATAAGTCAGTGACTGGAGATTTGCATCCTGATTCCTAGAAATATCTGAGGTAATATGCCGATTTATAACAGTGCGCACTCATGGCGAGTTTATAGTGCTGCCCCACTGGCGTGCATCATCTCCGGCACCATGACTCCCGTCACATTATCATGACATTGAGCCAACCATTTTGGGAAAGAGCATGCGTATGCGTACACTAGGCGCCGATATTGTCGGGATCGCAGAGTGTAATCTTAGCCTTGCAGGCCTCGAAACCCCCTCAGACCCTTAGAACCCCCCCCCCCCCCCCCGCCTTTTACCCCCCCCCCCCCCCACTTCCCACATCCACCTCCTGTCGGCGCGTCCATTCAAAATTCACACTCGCCTCGATCGACAAATAAACGGTCTGCGCTTTACCTAATGGGGCTGTCACACTACCACGTAACGACGTCAACGTAGAGAGAACGTGAAGAACGTTGAACTTTTCGGCGTAGTATGCAAATTTGGGCACAAGTTGAACGTGGATGCAGCGTAGTGGACGAGAGCGTAACGTCGGTAAAGCGTAGTGATACCGTCATTCAACGAGAGAGGACAACATCATTACGCTAACGGAACGTTATGAACGTTATTCCATCGCCAGAAGAACGTTACGTGATGTTACATATGTCATGAGACGTTGAACGTACGTTGAATGCACGTTCTCCTGACGTTCTCCTGACGTTCTCCTGACGTTCTCCTGACATTCCCATTACGCCCCGTGGGCATTTGCACTCGGTTTAATGTGGGTCAACGTAGTGGAACGTAGTTGAACGTAGTGAGCAGCGTTGGAATAACGTCCATTTAACGTCATTAACGTTCACTGAACGTGAACAGAATGTACGGCAAACGTAAACCCTTACGTTCGAGCTACGTCCAAATTTTTGAACAGGTTCAAAACTTTGACGCGCGCCGACGTAACACGACGTAATGTAACGTAGCTCGACGTCAGTCTAACATCATTCTGACGTCATCATGACGTCACCCAACGTACATCAACGTAATGACGAAACGTGATCACGTCAGGCTTACGTTTGCTTGTTACGTCGTAGTCTGACAGGGGTATAAAGACGCTGCACCTTCTGACCGGCAGCGCGCGCACTTTTAATCGCACCGGAAGGGGCGTGGTCAGACCTGGGCGTGTTACAAACGATCCACCGACATAAATAGCTGAATACATGTAATTGAAATGCCTGCGTTACATATCGTTATGATGCATTTACAAATCATGGATATATATGCAGGTTTATGCATGTGCATACCTGTGTATATATATGCGTATACCTGTATGTATGTGTATATATGTGCGTGTAGGTGTATATACCTGTATGTATGTGTATATATAATATGTGTATATACCACGTGTGTATATGTGCACATATATACACATATGGGATGGCCGAATGAGTTAGAGCGTCCATCTCCCGTGTTGGTAGATCGTGGGATCATGGGTTCGAACTGTGGTTGAGTCAAACCAATGACTTAAAAATTGATACTTGTTGCTTCCTAGTCTGGCACTTGGCATTCTTAGGATTAGGCAAGGAGCAGTGGAATGAGGAAGACTAATCGTCCACGATTGAAATTTCCCCTGCTTAATCAACTAATGTACCAATATATATATATATATATATATATATATATATATATATATGGGTATATATGTATACAAGTATATACATGTTTATATATGTGTATATATCTTTATCATTTATATGTGTGTATATGTGTATGTATGTGTACTATGTATATGCATGTATGTGTATATATGTGCATATATCTGTATATATGTGTACATATATGTATATATTATTATGCGCTACCGGGCGCAGTGGTCAAATCATTAGAGAGCAGGCTTTCCGATGTATGTCGATATCTAAAATTTAAAAATGTAGATATAATCAATTTATATTTTAATAACTTTTTTCTCCACAACTAAAGATAAAATACTGTGCTCTGTGGCTTATCGATATGGAGAATGTCTGGATTCTCACTGATCAGCAGTTGTCCGACAACAATTACCATTACGCCTTCCTGAATGAAGTAAGTCTAGTGGGAAGGGTGTGGTGTGCGGCATTCAGTACGTGTGTGTAGGAGAACAGAGTGTGTGTGGGTGTATGGGTGTGTGGGGGGTAGAGTTCAGCAGAATCAATGAGTCAAACTGGCTAACCTCTTGCCTTCCACCGTGGGCTGACTTTCTTCTGTGTGGACTCGATTCGCCGGGAAGCGACGGGTCGGTTGCATATTGTGGCGATGGGCAACGTGTCCCAAGTCGTAACCTTGCCCTTCAGCCATCACCCAGCGCAACTCCCGCCAGAGGGCGCCGCGCTGAACAGACCTGCCAGCTGGGGCGAGTGGACCAGGGGAGTGGGAAGGGGGTTGGGGGATGGGGGTTGGGGGTTGGGGGAGGAGGGGTCAGGGGGGGGGGGTGAGACGAATAGAGATGGTTGGTTGTTGGAGTTTTACGTCCTGGAAACATCTGAGGTCATATCAGAACGGGTACCAACTTGTGACAGTGCACACTCATGGTGACTTTATAGTGCCGCCGAACTGGGTGACCAGGCTGACAGCACAATTACCTGATATTCCACTCAGTCACATTATCCTGACAGCCAACCAAGCCAACAAGTCCTTGCCCTATTCTAATATTGCTGAGCGCCAGACTAGGATGCGACAAGTAATAATTTTTAAGTCATTGGTTCGACGTGACCAGGGTTCGATCTACGAGCTACCGTATAGCCCAAGCTTCCCATGCAAAAGGTCGGGAGTTTGAATCCTGGTCAAGCGAAACCAATGGCTTACAAAATTAATACTTGTCACCACCTAGCCTGGCAATCGGCTTAGCTCAACATGAGGATAATGTGACTGGATGGGGAATCAGGTCATGGTGCCAGCAGCCTGGTCTCCCAGTTGTCAACACTACAAAGTTGTTATGGTATGAGTGTGCACTGTCACACATCAGTACCCGTCCTGATATGACCTTAGATGTTGCCAGGAAGTAAAACTCAAACAAACAAGCAAACAATCTAACTGTAAAGTGCCTGTCACACTATGCCGGATTGAGCAACAGACAGAATAGACTACATCACGGTTCCAGTGGCGCAGTGCATTGTGGGATGCATCAGAGCAAAACAACCCCCCCAGAAGCACATGGCACATGCTAATACACTGGGTACAGCTATGAAATGTGCTAGTTTCAGCTCATCTTAGCTCTTGTTTGAAACATAGAATACCAACTAAAAAATATATATAATAAATTAAGATATTAATCTTTTATCCAGCATTGCATTTAAATCAATATAATTAGCACATCTTATGACATGTGCATTTAGATTTAGAAAAATCTAGGCACTCATACTAGTGTTAGAGCCATAACCAGAGTCAGTTCTACTTATTTTATTCATGTTTTTATTTATATCCATACCACCTAGGCACAAACTGCTTGGAACACATATAGAAAACATGTTTAACAAAAAGATTATATTATAATAATAAGGTTAGGGTTTTGGATTTCTATTAATTTTGAATAAAACTGACGTTTTTCACTGCGTGTATTGGCAAACTCAATGGCCATACGCCTTTGCTTTGCTCCCAACGCCGTTTTCAGCGAATACGCAGTCGGAACCGTGATGTAGTCTATTGTCTAGTCCAGTGGTGATAAGTATCAAAATGTATTAAAATGTGTCCAAGTGTTACAACATCGGGTCTACGAACGGACATGAAATTGACATGAAACAGACATGAAAGGATAGCGAATGGACGAAACGAAATCAAACCGGACAAGAACCGTAGACACAAACCGGACATTGTTCTTTTCTGTCCGTTTTCCCCAATCCTTTGAGTTGTGACAGGGCCTTTAACATACCCACAAAACTACACACACAAACAACATATATTTACTGTAAGATAAGATAGAGAGAGAGGGAAAGAGAGAGAGAAATCGCGAGGGAGAGAGGGAGGGATGGAGAGAGAGAGAGGGAGAGAGCGCGGAAAGGTCAAAGTGTGTTGGCAGGAAGTGGGGGTGAGGGTGGGGAATAAATGAGCAATGGTGTCGGCAAATGGCGCCGCGCACACGTGACGTCACTCATTCGGCAGGATGTAAAGAGAGGCTTCCCCGACCATATTTGCTGGCGTGAAGTGCCGTGTTGCGCCGTATGAGAAGGATGCAGGCCAAAGAGCCGACCACTGGCACAAAAGAAGCATGATATGACTATCCTAAGAAGTGATACTCCCACCTGCCGGCGTTTGCGTTCGAGAAAAGAAATTGCGATACCATCGCTACTTTATTTTTGTTTTTCTTCTTCTTCCCCCTCTTCCTCTTCATCATCATCATCTTCGCCTTCTTCTTGTTCTTCTTCTATCGTTATGTTTGCGTGTGACATATTACTCGGACGCAAAGACCCCATTCACTCCACTCTCCTCCTCTTTGTTGTTACTGTTGTTATTATTGTTATTATTGTTATTGTTGTCGTTATTGTTGTTGTCGTTGTTATTGTTGTTATTCATCTTCGTCTGCTTCTAAAGGCTTAAATTCGCGCCCTCCTTATGTAGCATCCTTTCACAATGTAAACGAGTTGTGTATGATTATGACAGCCCTTTGATTTGTTACCTGATTATAAAGGGTTCAAGACAAGTGGTAGTGTACAGTGGCATTAAAAAAAGCATCTGTTATATTAAGTGTATTAAGGCCCAGTCACACCTTACTAGACTGGGGAACCGGACGAGGACCGGACACTGTCCGGTACTGTACGGCAATGTCTGGTACATGTCCGGTACACATCCGGTGGTGTCCGGCGGTGTCCGGTACAAGTTTTGAACATGCACAAAACTTCTACCGGACACCGCCAGACTGACGTGTCTGGTTGGTGTCCGGTTTGTCCGGTACATGTCCAGTACCCATCCGGTACCCATCCGGTACCCATCCGGTACCCATCTGTACATGTCCGGTACCCATCCGTTGGTGTCCGGTTTGTCCATTTTGTCCAGTACATGTCCGGTACCCATCCATTATGTGTCCGGTTCTCATCCGGTTTTTGTCCGGTTCTCATCCGGTACATGTACGGTACATGTACGGTACTTGTCCGGTCGCCCAGTGGCAATTGACCCAATTACACTCCATTTCGATACATTTCGATACATTTTGTGTACCGGAGAGCACCGGACTAGAAAATTCTTTGTTCGGTGGTCTCCGGTACTCAGTCCGGTATGGTGTGACAGGCGCTTTAGGATTAACTTGAATGCTCAAGAAAGAAGGTCAACGTTATTAGCAACATTTGTGTCACGTGTAGCAATGATTTAATTGTGCCAACCATTACGATGTTTGTTCAGACAATCTGACACTAATATTTCCATTTACTATATCATTTACAATATCATATATTATATCATTTACTATATCTTATATATATATGCATATACAGTAAAACCTGTCGAACCGACCACCTCCACAAATCGATCACTCCCCTATATCGATTTGGGTCCCAAACGATCGCCCATACAATACCATTGTAATGATTTTTAAAAACCTACCTAAACCGACCATCTCCTTAAATGGACCATTTAAAGTGGGTCCCATATCGGTCGATTTAGAGAGGTTTTACTGTATATATGCATACATGTATATACATGTTTGTATATATATATATATACATATATATATATATATATATATGTTTATATATTACATATGTGTACGTGTATATGTTATATATATACACATATGGTCTGGAATTTGCGAACTCACCCATCACTATTTAATAATTAACCTCTAAGCACCTTTTTTATTTGATTATATTCGTCCTATCCACTGGACATGGATACAGATAATACAGTCCGTTTACGGTTGTGCTATTTGCTCATTTAGAAGGGGTACCCTTGACAGTAACACGAACACACAAACTACATTGCCATTCTATTGGAAAGCTTCTGCTCCTCGTTTTCAGATTGGCTATGAGTGCACATTTTACGGTACCTTTTGTTGTCGTGTGAATTCGGGATCACTGCTAGTTCTACCAATGTCTGTTCATTGCTTTGGTGTTCTGCAGAAATATGGACAGTGTGCGACCACACCTGACCGATGCACCTAAATATATATCTTAAGGAGGAACTCCCATAAACGTATTTGAATGTTCCTATCTCTGTATCACTTCATTAGATCAGTTCATTATTAGTGTCGATTCACCCAAAGACCCTATAATACTAAGACGGCTCACTCGGCCTGTACTGTGTAATCAAAATGATCAAACCCACCACTTGGTGCGCTGGCTGTTCTCTTGATTCATGTATATATGAATGTGAAAGATGTGTGATGATGGCAATGCTGATGATGATGCTGATGATGATGTGTATTTGTTCGTAGCAATTTCATATTGATGTGTATTCATACTTACCTATCTCATGTATAATATAATTGTATGTGTTTACATGTGAAACACCAACCAGCAGCCGGGCTGATCAAACCCACCACAAGGTGGCACTGCGAAATTTACATTACCATCTTAGTATTATATGGTCTTTGATTCACCATAACCTGATAATAGTCATAGCTTGTTCTCTGATGACATATCCTAGCTTATATGCCTTAATTTGAACTCCCAGAAGGTGATCAGTTTACTTTGAGAGTGAGGGGGCAGATATATAATAACTTTAAAAAGGCGGTTCAGGGCTAATTATTGTCTATTGACTATTGTTACGGAACCGTGTTTGTTGATTGTTTGTTGTTGTTTCACGTCCTAGCAACATCTAAGGTCACACCAGGACGGGCGGAACCGTGTCCATAGCGCGAGATTCTATAGTCACAGTAGGCCCTACCTTGATGACACTTTGACAGTAGATTGTTCTACAATCACGATTCCCCTCAGGGTTAGGGTTAGATTTAGGGTTAGGGTTAGGGTTAGGGTAGGCGTTATGGTTAGGGTTAGGATTACGATTAGTATTAGGGTTAGATATTTTGGGTAGGCATTGCCTGTAGATTTTGGATCTAAAAAAACGGTACCATGACGCAAGAATGGCGCACTGCTGTCACGGTAGCGATGTGATAGATGAGCTGGTCACATTCCAGATATATGTGTGTATATATATATATAATATTAATAATACAAGTATGTTCATATGTAATACATATAACTATAAGTTTACAACGTTTGAATAATCATATTCGTTAACAATACTTGCGAATATGTAAATTTGTCTCGATTGTATTTGTTTGCACGTTCAAGAATGGCTCGGTGTCATTAGTCCTGGTAATACTGATAGACATGTCCGCTAGGTGGCAGCCGCGTCCATAGATAGTCCCTTTGGCGTTTTCAATGTGTACTCAAAGCGCATACTCCTTGGTCAAAAGGGAATGCTATCTAACGTACTTCTACTACTACTCATGACGGTGTGGTTTATTAAGGTTTTGCATCCTAGCACCATCTAAGATCGTAACAGGGCGGACACTATCTTGTGACAGCGTTCACTAATGACGACTTTATAGTGTTGCCCAATAGGGATTACAATGCCGCTAATACGATGACCTGCTTATCCGGACATTGAGCCAACCAATCCCTGCCTTCTTGTGCCAACCATTGCAAGGTTTAAATTATCCAAGTCTTTAGTTTGACTCGGCCTGGGATCGATCCCACGACCTCTCGCATTGGGAGAGAGTACTCTACTACTCAGTCGACCATCCCGTCTGGCCAGTAGGATTTCTTATATCCAGGGTGTTCCTAGAACTTAGACGTATAAAGCAACCCAAGGTGCACTACCTGGTCATGCAACGAAGTCATTACTTTGTAATGCAGTTAATCTGCTTGGTTAAGAAGAGCTTTTTAAAATTGTTATTGTTACCTCGAATTAACAAATATAGCATTATATGTTTATATTTATATATATGTTTTAATATATATATCAACATATAAATTATATATATATATATTATATATATGATATATTTGATATATTTTGATATATTTGATATATTTGATATATTTGATATATTTGATATATTTGATATATTTTATATACTTTAATATGTATGAATTAAAAAATAAATAGATCTATAAATAATAATATAGTTATATTTTAAGTTCACAGTAACAACGAAAAAAAACTGTTCTTAACTAATCCGATGAATCCGACTATTCAAATATATACATACATATCATTTATATACATATATATATACATATCATTTATGTACATAACAATCTCCGAGCGAGTGGAGTGTTGCGTTGGAGAGGTGCATGCCGGACCCCCCACCCCCTAACCAGACGTTAGGACCCCCCACCCCCTAACCAGACGGGATGGCCGAATGAGTTAGAGCGTCCGTCTCCCGTGCTGGTAGATCGTGGGGTCGTGAGTTCGAATCCCGGTCGAGTCAAACCAATGACTTTAAAATTGATACTTGTCGCTTCCTAGCCAGGCGCTCGGCATTATTAGGATAGGGCAAGGACTGGTGTGCTCAGTGTCAGGATAATGTGACTGAGTGGGATACCAGGTCATGGTGCCGGCGGCCTGGTTTCCCAGTTGTACAGCACTATAAAGTTGCCATGAGTGCGCACTGTCACAAGTCGGTACCCATCCTGATATGACCTTAGATGTTGCTAGGACGTAAAACAACAACAAACAAACAACAAACCCCCCACCCCTCCTACACCGTGGTACGGGGGGGGGGGAGGAGTGTGGATACTACATCCCTTATTACACGCGATAAAGGGTTTACTACTTTCCATATAAATTATATACATATATATATATATTTATATATATAATTCAAGGGGCCTCTGAGTGCGCGCACATTAAATCGACATCGCGCTATCAGGGGTTGGCCGGCGCATTCGCGTTGGGGGGGGGGGGGGGGGGGGGGGGGGGGTCGTCGGGGGAGACATAATTAACACGCGCAGACGCAAAGGTCAGCCTGGCCATCCCGGGGAATTCAGCCTGGTCTCCATGGAGACATATTGAGCGAGAGGCCGGCGACCATTAAACCGCATTACAGGTGCGGGAATGCAGAATATGGCGAGATTAACACTACCCGGTCACAAAGGTCGCACAGCTTTTCAATATATACCACGGCCCTCCCGCTCTCATTATAAATATGGTTTTTGTTGTTGCTATTTCGACGTGAGAATTTGATATAGATATAAAATTATGAGGTTTATATTTGAATTTCGACCGCTATATGCAATTTTGATGGTGTAAGTAACCAGATGGGGTGAGTTCAGCACCCGCCTCCTGTTTTGGTAGGTCGTGGGATTCGAATCCCCAGGTTCGAAATCTGGACGCGTCAAACCAATGACGTAAAAGTTTGTACTGTAAAGCTAGGATTCCATATACGCTTAATGCGTAATGCGTTATGCGCTACGCGTTATGCGTTATGCGAATGCCAGTATTCCATATACACGTAATGCGTATTGCGTTATGCGTTATGCAGTGAAGTATATAAAAAATATATAAAAAGTGTGTGTGACTCTGTGTCTCTGTTTGTGTCTCTATGTGTGTGTCTGTGTCTCCATGTCTCTGTGTGTGTCTGTGTGTGTGTGACTCTGTGTCTCTGTGTGTGTCTCTATGTGTGTGTCTGTGTCTCTGTGTCTCTGACAAAGAGACACACACATACACATATACACACACAGACACATACAGAGACACACACAGAGACACACACATACACAGATACACACACACAGACACAGAGACACAACACAGAGACACACACACAGACACACACACAGAGACACACACACAGACACACACAGAGACACACACACAGACACACACAGAAACACAGAGACACACACAGAGACACAGAGATACACACACAGAGACACACACACAGACACAGAGACACAACACAGAGACACACACACAGAGACACACACACACAGACACACACAGACACACACATAGACACACACACAGACATACACACAGACACAGAGACACACACAGACACAGAGACACACACACAGACACACCACGACACACCCACAGACACAGAGACACACACACAGACACACACAGAAACACAGACACACACAGAGACACAGAGATACACACACAGACACACACACAGCAACAGAGACACAAACACACAGAGACACAGACACACACACAGACACAACACAGAGACACACACACAGAGACACACACACAGACACACACACAGACACACACAGAGACACACACAGAGACACACACAGACACAGATACACACACAGAGACACACACAGAGACACAACACAGAGACACACACACAGAGACACACACACAGAGACACACACACAGACACACACACAGACACACACACAGACACACACACACACACACAGTCACAGATAAATCAATCAATCAATTGGGGTGTTTGTAACCTTACGATGGTTACCGGTTGCAGAACTGCAACATTGGGTACAGAGGCTCTGATAAATCGGCCCAATCTGTGGTTGAAGACTTGTCTTCGTAGAGGGAGTGTTGTGAAGGCTGGGGACATCCTTCACAACGTAGTGACGGCGGGGCGTCGGGTGGCAGCGAATCTCTCCGTGCCGGTGTGTAGTTGAGTTGTAGGTGTGTGTAGTGTAGTACTTGAATCCGGTCAGCAGGGGTTTGAGGAAGGCAGGCAAAGGGGGGAGCAGCAGTCGTTCCAGCAACAAGAACCAGACAGAGAAATCGTAATAGGTGAAGGGCCCCACCCAAGAACACAACAACCCTGGTCAGGGGAAGAAGTGTGCCTGGGAGAAATCGAAATGGGCAGAATCTAGGAAAGAGAAATGAGGAGAGTTGAGTCAAAGGACCGTGTCTATTTGCCCTACGGTGACCGTCCAGCGAGCCATAGACACGGACAGAGTAAGAGTAGAAAGTGAAAATGCCGGCGGGCCCCCCCTCCTGGAACTCTTTTCAGACATATCAAGGAGGTGCCAGGCCGGCAGAGAGGTGATAGAGAGAGGTGTGGACGAAGTGCTGTCCGGATAGACACAGATACACAAACAGACACACACACACACACAGAATGGGACGGTCCAAACATGGCTCAGTTTAGCTTGCTTCGAGGGATGTTAGGACCGTCCCAAATATGAAGACTGCTTCCTCACAGGTCCTCCGCATAAACCTACATGTTTGCACCGTCCCATTCTTCATATTTCTCATGAAGACTGCTTTCTAACAGGTCCGCAGCATAAACCTACATGTTTGCACCGTCCCATTCTTCATATTTCTCGTGAAGACCGGCTGTCCGTAATTATCAGTCGCCTCCTCCAGCCTTATATCAATGGACAAATGCGACTGATGCTTTTCTGTTCGCACCACCTTGTCCCGGCTGTCCGTAATTATCAGCCGCCTCCTCCAGCCTTATATCAATGGACAAATGCGACTGATGCTTTTCTATTCGCAGCACCTTTACGCATTACGCATTACGCACCGATCGCTACATGGAGCGATCGGGATAATGGATTTTAATCGCATTCGCATTCGCATTCGCATTACGCGTACATGGAATGTAGCTCATAGGTTTCAAAGCGTTTCGATTTTTTGTTGCATTCGCATTACGAATTAAGCGTATATGGAATGCAGCCTTTACTACCTACCCTGGTGTTTGGCATTAGTAATAGTAGGATAGGGCAAGGAGCAGTGGAATGAGGAAGACCAATTGTCTGTGATCGAAATTTCCCCTGCTTAATCAACTAATGAATATGACATTGTTAAAATAAGGCTGTTTTGTTTAACAATGCATCCTACAATGCGATATTTTAATTTGTGTTACTGTTAGTTTGCATGTTGGTTTACTTTGCACTTTCTTCTTGGTCGTGATATGTTGCAAGACACAGGCTTAGCATATATATGTGTGATTTGTCTTTTTCACATTTTTTCAGTCACTGACAATTGGTTTTCTCCATTCCACTGCTCCGTCCCATGCACTATTAAGTATTAATTCTAAGCTCCAGGCTGTAGGTAGTGACAAGTATCAAATTTCAAGTAATTGGGTTGACTAAGCCACGGTTTAAACCTCAAGGGTTCGGTCCCACGGCGTGTCACACAGAAAGCTCAACTCATTCAACCTTCAGACTTCCGATATCAAATTCATGATCAGTTTACAACGTTTGTCGAATGTCAGACTTCCGATATCAAATCTCCGCTCATTTTCCAACATCTGACGAATGTCAGACTCCCAATATCAAATATTTTTGGAGATCGGGGGACCAAACCCATGAGTTCATGGGTTCGAACTCTGGTCGAGTCAAATCAATGACTTAAACATTGATACTTGTCGCTTCTTAGCCAAGCGCTCAGCATTACTAGGATAAGGGCAAGGACTGGTTCGTTCAGTGTCAGAATAATGTGACTGAGTGGGATATCAGGTCATAGTGCTGGTGGCCTGGTTTCTCAGTGAGGCAGCACTATAAAGTCGCCATGCATGTGCACTGTCACAAGTCGGTACCGGTCCTGATATGATCTTAGATGTGGCTAGGACGTAAAACAACAACAAACAAACAAAACTTAAAGCTGCACAGCCTGATGTAACATCATATTTTCAAAATAAAATACCTAGATGTGTTCCTACTTAGATATTAGGGCACTTATTAAAGGGCCTGTCACACTATGACCTATGGCGTTAGCGTATGCCGACCTATGTGCTTTTCGACCAACACATCGGCATAGGCCGGCACAGGTTACGCATAGGTTGGGCATAGGTCGTACATGCTTTTCATAGGTCGGCATAGGTCGGCATAGGTCGAGCGGCCGAACAATTTTTGTGCATGCTCAAAATTTCAAACCTATGCTGGCATGTGGCTCATACGTTTCTCATACGCTAGGTGTACGCTAGACATATGCCGACATAGGTTACGCATAAGTTAGGGGTAGGTCGGCATAGGTTAGCCATATGTTGAACCTGCGTCCTCAGCATATCTCTGGCGTATATAGCGTATGCCTATCTTATGTTCGAGCATACTGCTAGCGTGTGCTGGCGTATATAATGTACGCCTAGCGTATTGCGAGCGTGCCCCTAGCATTTGATGGCCTACCCATAACATATAATGAGCATACATTGAGCATATGTCCGGCATATGCCCAGCGTATGCTCTCGGTATATAAAGGCGCCACCAGGCTTCTTCTGTCATTCCTGCTCAGCTGCTCAGACAGGATGGATGTCCAGGCACTGCATCTACAGTTCCAGCATCAGTACACAATTGGCCTGTATCAGCATGAGCTAAGTCTCTACCTCATGGTTCTTCTGGCGGCGGACAATGTGGGTCAGACCCTGGATAGGGTAGGCGGACACAGTTTGGCTTGTACGACAAGCTTATGGTCGAGCTCCGCAGCGTCCACTGCGCCTTTCGTGAACTTCTTGCAGATGCCCCCCCCCCAGGTGTTCGACGAGATTGTGGTGCGAGTGGGACCGAGGATCGCAAAAACCCGCACCAGATACTGGGTGCTGCTCGAGCCTGCGCTGAAGATCGCCCTTACTCTGCGGCACCTGGCGTCTGGGAACAAATACTCGTCCATGAAGTTTGGGTGGAGGGTCCCCCACAACACACAGTTGTTCATAGTGCATGAAGTCTGTTAGGCCGTCGTCGATAAGTACCTGGACGAGGTCATGACGTGTCTGACGACTCCACAAGGATGGCGCGCCATCGTGGACCAATTCCTAGAGAAGTGGAACTTCCCCCATACCTGTGGCGCTCTGGATGGGAACCACAGCGCCTGCCGGTGCCCTCCAAAGAGTGGATCACTCTACTACAACTACAAGGACTTTTACTCTGTGGTCCTGTTGGCGCTTGTAGATGCTGACTACAAGTTTATCTGGGCAGATCTTGGGCGTATGGGCTCCCCGCCTGATGCCCAGATCTACAACGACTCCGAGCTGAAGGCGGCACCATCAGCTTTCCACACCCTGAACCGATCGTGGACGGCCAGAAGGATGTGGCATATTTTCTCATTGGTGACGATGCCTTCGCCCTGCGGCCGACCATGATGAAGCCATACAGCAGGAGGGGGTTGACCAATGTGCTGATGAGGAGCGAATGTTCAACTACCGGCTCTCCCGAGTAGGAGAGTGGTGGAGAATGCCTTTGGCATTCTAGCCAACTGCTTCCAAGTGCTGCTGACCACTATGCAGCACTACCCCTCCACCTTGAAGGGCATCATCACCGCATGCATGGTTGTGCACAACCTCATGCGGATGCACTACCCAGCGCTGCAGAACCAGCAACTGGATCATCCCGAGACTGGGACCAATAACTTTGTCCCCGGAGCATGGAGAGAGGGGCAAAACCGGCAAGACATTGATATTCTACCTAGCCCCAACACCGCTCCAATCTAGGGAAGGAGCAGTGGCCGCCTGCAAGACAAAATCATAAAATAACATAAGTAACATGAATGCAAATCAATGTTTCCACAAAAGACGTAAACAACAACACAAGTCAACAATAAAGCACAAATATATAACGATAAATGATTAAATTGATTTGTCAAGATTCATTACGTAAATAACATATATCGATTGTCGACTTCTCCAGAATATTAGGGGTTTTACGAGAATCCTAATGGCCACACTAGCCCAGTCTAGTCAGAAGGATAAAAGATTTTGTACTTACAGTTCTGCAGGCTCCTGCCGGTGACGGACGACGGACCGCAGGAAACCAAACTTCTGCATGATCCACTACTCCCTCTCAGTGAGTTTGGGCGGTCCGTGCCCACTCTTTTTTTTATGGAGGCACGTGTTGGTGTCCCGGAGTGACTTGAACCACTTCTGGAGATGGACGGATGTCCTCCCCAACCGCATCGCCTGGTCCTCCCACATCTTCCCCTTCCTGTCAGAGCAGCGGTAGTCTGTCATCTTGACGTTCCAGATGACTGGATTCTCCTGCAGGAAGTCGAGCATCTGATCCTTCTTGATCAATGACAGAGAACAGTCGCTTTTCTTCGCCCTCCTTTTCTTGGCAGAGGAGAAGCCTGAGGTGCTGGTGGAGGCTGAAGCGGAGGCGGTGGAGGCGACGGATGATGCATGCGAGCTGGCACGAGAAGCAGGAGATGGAGAGCTGGAGCGGGGCCGCCACTGCCTTGGCATCTGCGTCTCCACTTCCATCTCCATATCTTCCAATGCAGAGTGGTGTTGTGGAGAGTGGGGTTGTGGAGTGTGGTGTTGTGGAGAGTGGTGTTGTGGAGAGTGGTGTTGTGGAGAGTGGTGAGGTGAGGAGGCAGGTGAGGACACTCGTGATGGTGAAGCTGGTATAGTCTGCCTCTTCCTGCCTCTCCCATGGCCTGGTCCTCCTCCAGTGAGCCTTGGAGGCTGGTGTAGCAGCAGCAGTAGTGGCATTCCTCTTAGGTGGCATGGTGGTAGAGTCTGGAGAAACCAAATTCTCCAGGGTATTCTCCAGACCACGTGACCCGACGGCAATAACATACATCATCGCATGCTTTGCACACGCTATGCATAGGTTTTGAATAGGTTGTTCACACGCTACTAATAAGTCGTTATGCTAGGCATAGGCTGGTGATAGGTCGGCGTAGGTTACGTATAAGCTTGACCCGTCAACTGTAACCGTCAACCCATGTCACAGTATGCCGCGCATAGGTCATCTTACGCTTTGAATACACCATCATAGGCTAGGGGTAGGTTAGGCATAGGTTACATATAGGTTACGCATATGCTTCATACGTCGCTGGGACCTCCCGCAGTGCAAAGAGGTCGGCATATCTCGACCTATTATGATTTTCAAATTATTGCACCACATTACGCATATGCCGCCACCATAGCATAATCCAAAAAGCATCGCATTTTTAAAACCAAAACATTTATCACAATTTGATTCTACATATCCAACTTAGATACTGATGCATTGTCTTGCTGCATAGAGGTGAACCGGGGAATCCTGAGTCAATTTAATAGAACCCGCTATCGCTCATGCCTAAGGTCTCAGGACTTTTACATGCATGCCAAGATTCACTTTGGGGTGGTGGCTCTCCTGTAGGCCGGATGAAGTCAACCCAATGGGTTGTAGCTGGTTAAGCCCAATATGTCCGCCTAGACTGCTTCTTGTTTCTAGTTGATCAGGTCAGATGACCTGTGCACAGTTCTCAGCACTAGCACCAGTGTGTGTCATGCATCCTACGAGAGAACCGTGTATTACTATTAGCCCCTCCTGTGGTGTGGCTGTACGGTAACCAGCCCGGTTCCATGACACAGGCTGGCGTCCTCTGCCACCACATTGGCATGGTTTCATTATCACTTTAAATATCTAACAGAAATTAGCCATTTAAAATAAAAGTTACTATCGAACTAAATTAAAGTACATTATATCGATTAATCCAATGTACTGATCTGAGAAAATGCCAGAAACTCATAAGTATCGATTATGAACTTAAGTTGCATAGTCCAATGGTTTTGCATTTCTGTCATTTTCGTCGATAAATATAGTAGGTTTAGTGCATCAGTATCTAAGTCGAATATGTAGGTTCAAATCTGGCTAAGTATTTTGCTTTCGAAAATTTGACTCTTATACTACTGACTGGCATATTTATTCTATTTCTACAGGCTTAATTCAGATTATTAAGGTTGCGGGGCCAAAAACAACATTTATACCCCCCCCCCCCCCCACACACACACAACCGTCCCCCAATCATCGCCACTCCCCCTGCCTTGCTACGGTTGAATACACTCACACCACCTTAACTGTCACTCTCAGCACAGACACTCGCTTCAATCCGATCCACGCTTCGACCAACACGCGGATACACCACCAACGCACGCACTGCCACAAACACACACACACACTACTCACTTACCGCCCACACACCCCATTCACCGCCCACCGCACCCACACCCACACTCCCACCCCGCCTTCTCGCCATTTGCCATTTGCCATTCCCTAATCTCTTCGCCCAGAAGCGCCGCTGGGTTTCGCGTTCGTCACTACTTCCGGTATTGCTCTGAGGGCGCCGCACACGTCACTACTTCCGGTGTAGAGCCGCTGGGTGCTGCAGTTGTCACTACTTCCGGTGTTTGCTGCTGGGTGCTGCAGTTGTCACTACTTCCAGTGTTTGCCGCTGGGTGCTGCAGTTGTCACTACTTCCGGTGTTTGCTGCCGGGTGCTGCAGTTGTCACTACTTCCGGTGTTTGCCACTGGGTGCTGCACATGTCACTACTTCCGGTGTTGACCGCTGCATGCTGCAGTTGTCACTACTTCCAGTGTTGGCCGCTGGGTGCTGCAGTTGTCACTACTTCTGGTGTTTGCCGCTGGGTGCTGCAGTTGTCACTACTTCCGGTGTTTGCCGCTGGGTGCTGCAGCTGTCACTACTTCCATTGTTGGCTGCTGCAGTTGTCACTACTTCTGGTGTTTGCCGCTGGGTGCTGCAGTTGTCACTACTTCCGGCGTTGGCCGCTGGGTGCTCAGTTGTCACTACTTTCGATGTTTGCTGCTGGGTGCTGCAGTTGTCACTACTTCCGGTGTTGGCCACTGGATGGTCAGTTGTCACTATTTCCGATGTTGGCCGCTGGGTGCTGCAGTTGTCACTACTTCCAGTGTTGGCCGCTGGGTGCTGCAGTTGTCACTACTTCCGGTGTTTGCTGCTGGGTGCTGCAGTTGTCACTACTTCCGGTGTTGGCCGCTGGGTGCTCCAGTTATCACTACTTCCAGTGTTGGTCACTGGGTGTGCTATATATGTGCTATATAATTTAATTTAGTATGTCAGTATAAATAATACATAGATCTCCATAATGTAATGTCTATCATCGTGTGTGCCGTACACTAGCATTTATTTTCTGCAGACTAACCTATATATATGATATACATATATATATACATACGTATATATACATATATATATATATATATATATATATATATATATAGTATAGTTATACGAGTCTTACCTTGGTACAGATGATGGATAACTGTTGTTTTACCGAGGTATAAGCCTCGGATAGATGTGGGCTAGGGAGAGGTAAGCACGTCCGGTACCAGCAATCTTAACCTACTTATTGAGGATAAAAATGACTTTCAAACAATGGATACTATTACTTTACCGAAAAGGTACACCAACGGAATAGATGTGGCAGGGTGTGGCGGGAGGGCCCTAGCCCACATCTATCCGAGGCTTATACCTCGGTAAAACAACAGTTATCCATCATCTGTACCAAGGTAAGACTCGTATAACTATACTATTTTACCTCGGTAAACAGCCTCAGGCTAGCCTCAGGCTAGGGAGACCTTTACATAATTCATTTTTATCCTTAATATCATTCTTTCTTATTATTATAACATTCTAAATTTTTGTTCTCACCTATTCTTGTTAGTTGGCGAGAAGACGCTTTGCAACGCCGGTAGGCTTTTCTAGTCGTTTATTATAATGTTTTGCAAACGACTTAGCCGTCTTCCAGCCTGCATGCGCTAGTATTCTTTTCACAGAAATACCAAGCACCCGTGCCTTGGAGACCATGGCTCCTCTAGTTGAGTGGGAAGAGTATTTACTCGTATCCACTCCAGCCAATTTCAACACCGTAATTGTCCATCTGGCAAGTGTGTCTCGTGAAATCGCCTTATGTGGCTTTATAAAGCTCACTAATAGTTGTTGTGATGCACGTAAATCCTTTGTCTTGTATATATAAGCCCGTATGGCCGACACAACACATAATTTCCGATCATTCGGAAAACAGTCTAAGTGAACCGTTGATAAAGGGTCACCTAACGTGTTCGATTTAAGCAATTTTTCTAAATCAAACGTAGCTTGTTCCTTGTCTATTTCTAATCCAGTTAAGGATAAAGCAACAATCGTCTGTCCTCTGTGTCCGGTTACTAACAATAACAGGACCGCGACCTTAAAACCTAACTGTTTTATATCTAACCACGAGTTGTGAGGCCAAGCCTGAAACAACTTAAATACTATAGAAACATCCCAAAACCGACTATACTTTGGTTTTGGAGGATTCCTTTGATAAATTGAACGAAGTAAATAACAAATAACATAATGTTTTCCAACTGTTTCGCCATCAATTCTAGGTAATATAATTGATAACGCACACCTCGCCGCATTAATCGATCCAAAGGAAAGTCCTTCATCCTCTAGAGAACGAAGAAACCGAGCTACTTGTGAAATCTTTGGATTTGTTGGCTTAACTTTCATTAACAAACAATGTACACCCCATTTCTTTAAATAGGTTGTATACATTTTGACAGTTCCTGGCCTCCAGGCATCCGATACTATCCTATCCTCAGTAATTCTGTCCAATCCAAATTGCTGTAGCTGCTTCCTTAGAAAAGGAATGCCAATAGGGGCGTCGTTGACACGTCGCCGTGAACCACTAGCGGTCCGTGGTGCGTCAGATTCCCGAGTTTTCTTGGGAATCGTATATGATCTTTTGCCAGTTGTGAAACTGCTGGCAGCCAAGGTTGCGTGTCCCAATCGGGCACCACCAGTATCGCATGTGTCCCTTCCAAGCCGATTTTTCTCACTACTCGGCTGATAATGCTAAATGGTGGGAAAATATAAAAATAATTATTTTCCCAGGTAATAGCAAACGCATCTACTTTCCAAGCATCCGGTTCAGGATGCCAAGAAACATAACAGGGTAACTTGTTATTATTTCGTGATGCAAATAAGTCAACTTCAGGTGTACCCCATTTTTCACAAACGAAGTTAAACAAAGGTGTAGAGAGAGACCACTCTAAATGGTCATGGAAATTTCTACTTTTATAATCTGCAAGTGTATTTTGTGACCCTGGAATATGCGCTACAGTCAGCCAGACTTGTTGAGCCTGTGCCCAGTTCCAAATCAGTTTAGATAACTGATTGCAAGACTTTGATTTGGTTCCACCCATGTTACGAATATATGCCATGGCAGTAGTATTATCAGTTAGTATTCTAACCTGTGATTTATTTATCTTTACTAAACTACGTAAGCCCAGATAAATAGCACGCAATTCTAGTGCATTAATATAGTCTGATTTTTCATCATCAAGCCATCTACCTCCTGTTGTGACCCCATCTCGATGAGCTCCCCAACCTTCTAACGAAGCATCAGTAGTAATTACTGTATTAGGTTCCGCCATGCGGATTGGATTTGGTGAACTTGCTATATGTTGCATCCACCATCCAATATCCTGTAACCCTTCTTGCGAAATAAACATCTTTCGCTCAAAATTGCCTTTAGTTTGTG